>JACJUM010002819.1:1206994-1323544 GCA_020976665.1 Heortia vitessoides
ATATATTTAATACCCAGACACAGAACAAACACAAATATCATCATAAAAATATTTGCTCTGAGTGGAAATCGAACCCACGACCCCTGGCGCACAAGACAGGATCACTACTATCTGCACCATCGGGCCTGGCAAATAACATGTCATAATCATGAGAGAGCTCACACAAAAGCCGTTGGTTCTTCTCTTAGCTATATTTACCGCGAATTAGCGTGCTTTGTTTCGGTTTGAAAGCTGATAAGGCAGTGAAATCACTGTGTAATGTGATATATCTTCAAATTACAAGGTTGGCAATGCGCTAGTTATATCCTTGTGATATTACGAGCGTATTTAAGCTATTTTGACGCTCACTTTCACGTGGATTGTACGCGTTTTTGTTGACCTAGACAAATAAAACAACTGATTTAATACAAATAGATTTGCATATTCTTACAGCGTACTTCAATTAATGCTTACTTTAATCCAAAAATAATCCAATTCTTACCACATATTATTAAGAGCAACTATATGCAAGTGTATACACGCTTTATTGCCATTGTGGTCTCTTTTACATCTGCTAGAAACGTAAAATCAATACAAGGGTTAAGTACCTAGACGATTAAATATATAAAAACTGATACAAATACATAATGCGGGTTAAGACGCTCGTATTATTACAGGGGTATCACTAGCGCATTGCCAACCTTGTGTTTTGAATATATTTTGTCACATTACCCAGTAATTTTAATGTTTATCTTACCTTTCAAACTTACACACATATAAATAAATTCTTGCAATATCTCATTCTTTGACCTGATACCGTGATACTTCGTTTAAATCAATTGTTTTACGGACATCAGACAACAGAGGAATTACAAATATCAAAAATATAAGCATTTAATGTGTCATAAACTATACATACATATATTTAACGCCCAAACACAGAATAAACTTAAATATCATCATATAATTATTTTTCCTGGGTGGGGATCGAACCCACGACCTTTGACGCAAAAGACAGGATCACTACAATCGGCATCATAAGGCTATTGAAATTTTAAATAAAGAAAACATTCCAATTTCAAAAGAGAAGATGGTTGGAAATACCACATGACTCATCATTATACATTTGATTAAAAATGGTCCATATAATAGTATGGTCAGGCCACAAAATACAATTAGCACCTTTATAGATGGGAATTCGCACGCATGAAATTCAAATTTCGAACTTGTTGAGGTAGTACATAATTACATACATCAAACATTCTGACATAACATCTATCATTCTCGAGATCGAAGGTTATTAAAAGTCAATATGAAATATGAGAACGAGATATACATCGATTAAAAGTGGTTTTATCATTACGTGTTAAAAGCTTTTATCAGCATCAGTTTTTGTCGCAGGCTCTAAAGTGGTGATTCTTGTAATTACCATCTGTAAACTAAGGTTAAAAACCCATGTGGTACCTGCAGACTAGTCTTAAAATAGATCACCTAATTACCTATTTGGTCAAAAGTCTTTTATAACCATAAGAAAATTAATTTGTCATCTGAGCCATAATGTCAAAGCATTTTACGAAAAAATCTTTAGTTTATTTAGAATTTTTACATGTTTGTAAAACACTGATATGTCAAAACAATAACGACTTCATTTCAACAATAAAATAATTGTTTAAACAGTTCAAATACAAATTAAACAATAATCCTATCTATTATTTATGAATTTTATCATTATCATTACAGCAGCCGTAAAACGTCCACTGCTGGACATAGGCCCCATTAAATGGGTAATTAGCCAATAATTCCGGCGTTGGGCAAGCGTGGTGGCAATCGAAGAGCGTAGCTTCGCAACGGGCTGCTACACATTCCTGCCCTGTTACGTTTGCGCTATATCCTTCGTATAGATATGCCGCCGTCTGCCGGTTCCAGTACCTCAATCGCCTCTTACCACACCTGGTACATGGGAGGTATTACTCTACTCTGCCGGCACCACACGGCCATTCATATATTTACTATTTATGAATGTAATAAAAAGATCATCTATAGTTTTTGAAAAAATCTTTAATACGTATTTAATCGAAATTCAATAAGAACAGAGAGCATTTTGGTATGCTGTTTGTCATTCTAACAGTAAGTTTTGTTCTTATTAATTGCAAATGCTTCTGGTTTATTTTGTCTAAATAAATAGCTTTTCCTCTTCACATTAACTTTGTATCAAATTGTACGTTCGCGCAATTTCCTTAAAGGGATACAAAGGTTTCCCTTCTCATTATTTATGCCTTTAAAGGTGTGAAATCCTACACTTAATAAAGAGTTACTCCCTTAAAGCCGAATTTTGTTTAACGGCCATTTAAATACTAACGAACGAAATCAGCTCATTCCGAAATTCTGAATAAGCTACTTACAATGCTAATACTGCATGATTTCGCCAGAACTCTAGGGCTGATAATACCCGCAAGTGTTGCTACTACCAGACAGTTCCATTTCCTAAGCATTTGCATGATGAATTACAAATTTACCAACAACACGACAAAGGCCTGGTTTACATAAGCCTAGAGACCCCGAATTGTCAATTTGACTAATCCCGTCTCTAAATTCCCGAGTCAAACTTATTTGTGGACTTGTTTTCATCTCCGATGGCACTTCACAATCGAAGTTCAGTATGTCTTGTTCTAGATTTCGGATTGAAATATAATCAATTTATCAAACATAAAACCTCTTTCTGGGTATTTACGGGTTTATGTGGCATAATATCCTCAAGTCACAAGGTTGGCAACGCGTTAGTAATATCCTTACGATATTACGTTACGTTTATAGGCTGCAAAGACATTTACTATCACGCGGGTTGTATGCTTGTTTGTCAACCCGGTCTAATTAAAAAATAAAACGTTTTTTTACTTACAAATTACATTTTACTTACACCTAACAAGCTTTATCCCTTGTTAATGGCTAGCTATTAACAGATGTAGCGTGAACCGACTTGCATGACAAAGAGAAAAACACATATACTAGAATAATAAAAAATATAAATATTACATTGCCGTCAGCTACCGGCAAAGTAAAACAATCTCCCTCTGAAGCAGGTGTCGTAAGAGGCGACCGATAAAATCTGACAAATGGCGGTATATCCATCCGAAACGGTGTAGCTTAAATGTATAGGGAGGGGATTGGCAACAGCAAAATACACCCTGAAGAGATGAGTCTATGAAAACAATTTTATCCTCCTAATTTCAAAGGCATTTATCTGATTGATCTCAAATAATTTGATGAAAAGAAACGTGAATTTGTTTGTTGATTTCTTCCCTTTTATATATATATATATAGTTGGTATTGCCGAGAAGGACGTAGACGTTTTATTCGAAAAAACATATTAATCCTGTGGAATTTGCGATGAACTGGGTGATTTTAAAACGCGCTATTAAAAATTTTCGATCTCAACTGATTAATATTATAAATGTTGAAGTGAATTTGTTTGTAACCTTTTCACGGTTTGTCTACTGAACTAATCTTCGAAAAATAAAGATTTATAGTAGATACATTTTATTTCTAAAAGAATTCATGCGGGATAAATCTAGTAATAAAGTTATTTAAGGATCTTTCATCAAACTCAAGGCAAGGTAAAGGTACTCTTTTACAGTTGATTTCAAGTCTAAGCCTGAGTGCAAAGGACATTTTATTAGTTGTTCTGTATATTTCAATTACATCCTAGACTAACATTACTCGAAGCGAAGCGAGACTTAGCCACGCTAGTTCAGGTAAACTTTCTATAGTTCTTTAAGCTTTAAATTTTAATGACAGCTGTCAAATAAACATATTTTTAAATAATTTTAATTATTTATTAGTCTTATTTTAGCTTGATTTCATAAAATTCCAGCGACGAACCCCGGCTTTGCAAAGATACGATGAGGATAAAAAAAGTCTTTGTGGGTTATCTATAATAATAATAATAAATTCCCACAACATCACATACATTGACCTGACTCTGTGGTAAGTCGCTTAAAGCACTTGTGTTACGGACGCCAGACAACTGAGGACTAACAAATATGCTACTAAAATATAAATATGTAACACCCAGGCACAGAATAAACCTAAATATCATCATAAAAATATTTGCTCTGAGTGGGAATCGAACCCACGACCCATAGCGCACAAGATCGAAGTGCTACCATCTGCGCTATCGAGCAGGTCTGATATCGTTGTGGACTTTTTTGTAAACTTTTTTAAGGCGTACAGTACTGTAGTACATTATTTTGATTAATCTTGTCGGGTTCAGCAAGCGTTTGCAAAGTAGGTAAAAAAATGTGTTTATTTCGAGACCCCTAAAATTTTCAGTGGTTTTCTATTATATTACGCATATATTATAGATATAAAAAATCCTCTAGAAAAACTCTATCCGTTTAAAACAACATCAAAATCCGTTGTTGTTTAAAAAATTTAAGCATACATAGGCACAGAAAGACAGTGGAAAGGAACTTTGTGCACTAACAATATTAATAAATGAAAGAATTAAAAAAATTACCACAACATCTCATACATTGACCTGATTCTGTGACGAGTCGCTTTAAACACTTGTGTTACGGATATCAGACACAGAGGAATTAAAAATGTACTACTTAAAAACATATATGGATGTTCTACCGAGACACAGTAAAAATGTAAATATGTTCATATCAATGGGATGGGGCAGGATGGAGATCGAGCCCACGACTTTTGGCGTACAAGACAAGTACACTATCATCTGCATCATTAGGTTCGTCAATAAATTACGATGCCAGATATAATAATACTTGAAAAAATGGATTTTGACGCTACATTAGAATAAGTCACACTAATTAATCTTTAATAAAAAAACCCAAAGTGCATAGGGTAGCCCTCAAACAAAAAGTCATCTGCATTGGTCTTCACTCTCACCTACCTATTTATATTTTTATTATATTTCTACCGCGAAATACCAGTGTTCACATTACTGTGTTCGGTTTGAAGGGTAAAAGAGGCATTGAAATTACTAAGTAATGTGCCATAGTATACTCAAGTCACAAGGTTGGTAACGATAGTGATTGATATCCTTGTAATATTACGAGCGTTTATAGGCTGCAAAGACACTTACTATCACGCGGACTGTACGCTTGTTTGGCGACCTAATCTAGTAAAAAAAATGCCCAAACAATAAGACTTTAATAATCTTATTATTTAAAAGCATATAGGAAGGGTATATATAGCACACATAACCAACAGTCGGTCTTCTATGGATGTTCACAGAGACCACATACTGGCAAACGAATCGTAGGACGTCTAGTAATACTTTGTGAGGTCTTATGCATAGAAGTTGATATTTATTCGTCTGGTCTGACACCTGAGATAAGATGTTTTTTTTCAAGTAAAGACCATCTTAAATACGCTCCATCGTTTTCTATCCATAAAACCTTTCAAAGTAATGAAGTAACTGTTTCTTCTTTATCAATTGCTACAAACTTGTGAGTTTGATATTTGAGTGTTTTCAGGTAATTATATAGAACACTGAAGTAATAACGCTGAATTCTCATCACAAAAATAACACTACGGGCCTAGTGGCGGAAATGGTTTAAGTTCCTTTTTTGTACGCCAAGGGTCGTATATTCGATTTCCACCCAAGACAAATATCTATGGTATGATATTTGTTCTGTGCCTGGGTGTTAAATACATGTATTTTTGTGATTCTTTTGTTGTCGGATGTCCGTAATACAAGAGCTGTTAGCAAATTATTACGGAGTCAGGTCAAAGTAGATGCGATGTTGTGGGAATTTATTATTATTAATTATTTATTTACTAGGAGACATTCGACATGTCTTCTAAATTCTTGTTCGGTAATAGAAAGAAGGATCTTAGCCTGTCTAGAACAAGTATATTTTTTCTTAGTTTATATCATTTTAAATCTAATGAACTCTAACAAAATGAAAGTGTTCATAAAATAATTTGAAAATCAAATTAGTTAATAACATAAAAATACACAAAGATGCAATGCAACTACAATACCAACCAAGAAATGTCATCAAAGAATTCGCAAATTGTGTGAATGTCACCAAATGAGACATGACAAAAACGGAACCTTGACGAGGGTTAGGAATTGTCTCGTCCACAGCATTTAGAATTGGACATTTTCTATTTGTGAACACTGCTCGTTTTTATCGTGCTTTGATTACTTGTGAGAGACACAAAAACTTCGTGTAACTTGAAATAACAGATTGATTTGAAATAACGATATCAGAAAATGGTGAGCGACGGCCGAGAGGTACCAGTGGAGTAGAATAGTACCTCCCTCTGCACTAGGTGTCGTAAGGTAACGGAACCGACAAATGGCGGTATATCCATCTGAAACAATGCAGTGTAAATACTATTGGGTGGGGATGGGCAGCAGCATCGCTGCGAAGTTGCGCGTTGTAATTGCTACCACTCCTGCCCAGTGCGGCAATTATGGGCATAGATTCCACCTATCATGTCAAGACCTATGTCCAGCAGTGGACTTTATATGGCTGCTATGGTGATAACGTAATAAAGGACACTAATGGTGAGATCAAGTCAACAACGCACAGATTGTGTATATAACACTATTATATTTTCTAACGTTTACTCGTTCACTACTCATATTAAAATTACTCTTTCAACGATGAAAAAAATCGAACAGAAAATGTAAAAATATAAGTATAGTATAGTACTAGTTTTTTATTTACATAATAACTCATACATTGATCTGGCTCCGAGATAAATGAGAGAAATTACAAATATAATACTTAAATTCATACATTAAACACCCACACACAGAACAAACACAAATATCATCATATAGATATATATCCTAGGGATCGAACCCACGACTATTAACGCACAAGATAGAAGCGCTAATATCTGCGTCAGGCCCGTCTTATTTTGTTACTAATGTATTGCCAATTCAAACTAAAAAGAATATCTAAATATTTAATACGGGAAGAATAAAGTATGTAGCCCATTTTAAGAAAATTGGCATAGTTAAGCAAATTTAGACATGTGCATAAAGCTTTCATCATCTTTTGTAAAAAATACATAAAATAATTACACACACATCGATAAATTTAGGTTACTTAATCATTATTTGCCAAAAGAAAGTCAAACAAATAATGAAGAAGTTCTTGCAAAATTTAAAAGGTCGTGGACGAGTTTCGACAACCGGGTGACCACTAGTTTGTTTAAATAATCTTAGCATGAGCACTTTCAGACAATATTATGTAATCTCCTATAGTACCTCCCTCAGTAATCTACTATAGGACCGGTTGTACGCGGCCTGAGCTCAGCACCATCCTGCGGTTTTAGTCAGATCATCTGTCCATCTTGTGGGTGGATTCGATACGCTGCGCTTGCCGATACGTGGTTTCCATTCTATAACCTTACAACTCCTTCGGCCCTCAGTTCTGCTTACCAAACGCCCTGCCAATAATTCGCTGGCCTATGTCGGTAACTTTGGTTCTGTTACAACATACGGTCCTGATTTCATCGCACAGAAAGACTCTGAGTATCGCCCTCTCCATAGTTAGTTGATTTTTGATATAAATATTGTAATGTTTATGTCATGAAAGTTAATGTGGGTTCTGAGTGTGTTACTGAATATTTATGTTTTATTATTATACTTGTAATTATTCTTATGTCTCATACCAGCAATAATCAACTTATCTTGTTAATTAATGTCAATGTACTAGCTTATAATGATCTATGGAAACTTATACAAGACTATAGAATAGATTTATAATTAAACTAGCTGTGCCCGCAACATTGTCCACGTGTAATATTTTTTTTGGGTACCATACCTCTTCACCTTAACTTATTACTTTGAATGTCGTGTTTATTTATATCAAATCAATGGCCTGAAAAATAAGTTTCAAGTTTTTAGATCTAAAATAGCGATACTTCCACACAACTTTTCATCCCCTTTTTCGACCCTTTACAACCCTTATTTCGAATTCAAAAATAGCCTATGTCCTTTCTTAGGGTCTAAAGATTGTCTGTACCAAATTTCATCAAAATCAGTTAAGAGGTTTAAGCGGGAAAGCGTTACAGACAGACAAACAGGCAGAGTTACTTTCGCATTTATAAAATTAATAAGGATTAGATGTCTATTTGAGTGAAGATTTTTCCTAGTCTATATTTTTTTTTTCTCTGTCTTGTATTTTCAATCACTTTACGTAAGCAGTATATTCTTGTAATAGTCTTTTAGCCTTGGCCTCGAAAACAATAATGATTGATCACTTATTTTTGTTCTCAACAAAAACTGATTGTTGTTTTTAATCTATGTTTTCTTATAAATATACAAAAAGGCCTCAACTACGATATGGTTTGTCCAAACGATCGATTATATCAGATTAACGGAATGAGAAGAATACCGTTTTAGGGTTTTTTTTATCTTTGTATCGCAAAATTCAATCTCTAGCAGCGCTCCGTTGTTTCTTTTCCTGTAACAGAATTGTAATTCAATTTTAGTTCCGATATGGAACAAAATATAACTCATGTATTTTACTAAAATATTTTTTGCAAAAATGTGTTGCAAACGTAGACTAATTCAAATCCTGTTTGAATATCTCCATTTTATGCAATGATATATATTTTTTTTGGTATTATAATGTATTAGTAAAATAATTTCTTAATCAATCAATTAGTAGTTTAAGAAACTTTATTACAAAGAAGATTACTCGCAAAGAAATTGCTAGCTACTGCGCCATTCTCATCAATAAAGCGAAAGGTTTATTCAATTTTACTTAATCCAAAATCCATTGCAATATTAGATTTGCCGATAGCTAAGCTGTATTGACCATTTTCCTATCAATAACCAATTTTGCTTAACAGCTGGCAGTGATTACTACAAATTTGCATTGATATGACCCGGTTATCCAAACTTATTGCAAGAAACTTTCGTTTTTACCATGGAACCTTAGGGAGCTTAAGGTTCATTGCAAAACTTATCAAGACGTTATGAAAAGTGATTTTACTTCAAACGAAAATATAAAGATTTTCGTGCAAAGATGATTTTTGTTATTTTCTTGAAAACAAATAAAAAAATTAATATGAATTTTATCAATTGTACTTTAGGATTTCTATGGACAGTGGATAACCGAAATGAGAGAATCCATTTTATACTTATTTCTTGCAGTATTTCTGAGATAATATACTAGTAAAGATACAGGCTATACAATATTCCTTATTTCATACTTGAGTTTTACAAGTGAAAATATTTTTTCGTGTCCCCACGCGCCTTCCTCGCCATCCGATACCTCTTTTTAAGCCTTCTTTCAGGAGAATTGTATTGGGTACAACTCGCCTGTGACCAGGATAAGCCAACTGTTTGATAAAATTTGTCAATGTTTGCTCCATATCGTTGAGTGTATTTTACTACAGTGTGCGCTTAAAAGTCAAATAAGTTTCATTTATTTGATTTTTATACATACCGCTTTCGCTTCCGCTTTTTTTCATGTTAAACTGAGATTTTAAATAAAAAATAATTTTTGTTTTGTGTACGCTGTTTATCTATGAGTGATTATACATTTAGAATTAATATTTAGATCTACACAATTATGTTTTGATGAATGTATTAATCATAGATGATCCATTTAAATAAAATAAAATAAATAAACACGATGTACTTTGATTACGTAATAAGAATTTGAAAATATTGATCGCGCAAATAGGACACCTTTGTATTATAACACATTATTATTAGTACCGCGACTACGCACTTTCTTAAGATTACAAAACAATTAAAGATTCTTTCTATCGCAAACCCGATCTCAAAATTATACTTGTTTCACCATTCACCATTCATCATAAATATGGTTTGGTTAGTGTTACTGTCTTCTGATGAACTCCAAAATGAAAACTTCGCTTCTTTTCCTGCTATTACTAATCAATAGAAAGACGACAGGATTGTTGTCCATCCATTGTTAAACAAAACCAACCAGTACTCATATTTAATCTATAAAACCTATTTGCTTATTCTCTGTGGTGGCGTGGCACCGGTAGCCTGTCACAGCTATTTCTTCGCTGGTGGTTTTCTCTTTCGGTATACCACTGTACAAAATTCACATGTACTCGAGATAAACCGGTTTGTACCTATATGACAACGGGATTGGGATCTTTGTATGGAATAAATACATAAAGTTTTTTTGTAACATTAAATTAAGTTTAAATTTTTAACGTCCGAATGCGCCTGCCCTCGAACGATCACTTTTGATCCCGCTCAGATCCCGCGAGCCTCGTAGACGCTCGTAGCAAACAAGCGGTCGTAGCCATGAAGTACTCAGGATAATACGGGCATCGGGTCGCTCACTAATAAATTGCCCCGCTCTCAAGCTTGGTGGTGCTGAACGTCTGACAAGTCCAATTGGTTCGTCAAAAAAAACAAAAAAAAACGGGCAATAGGGTGGGCCACCAGTTCACCAATAAATCTATCGACAAATCAAATTTTTATTGCCAAAGATTGTTAAGAATATTACTAAAGAATATTATTGTGCCTCATGGGCGTACAATGTTTATTTTGGGTAAGAACAAATATTGGATTCAATGGTATTACTAACAAGTCATACACCAGATATCACACAGTAACTCCTTTAAATTATAGTATCTACCATTTTATTATCGGTGATTCCTACATGTTTTACGTGCCTGTTCAGGTTTTTGATTATTATATATTGGCGCACTTTCGATTATATACTCTCTGACGTACCCTATTCAAAATTACTCAGGTATTCTTAAACGTGAAACCCTACTCTCAAATGAGTCCATGCACCTACTTTTGGAGTTTAGGAAGGCGTAGTTTTAATTAGCAGGTCCGACAAAAGCGTTTCAATTTTTCAGAGCTTGCAATGGGCTTTGCTTTTTGCTTCCTCGCTGAAAAAGGTTTGCTTTGTAAAGTACCTTTAACAGGTCCGTCATAAGTTGTAATTATCACTTTTTATAAACAATATTAATAATATATTTGTTACTATCATTGTCATTAAATAGCAGCTATACATAATTACTGGTCACTATATATAAATAAGCCGTGTGGTACCGGCAGAGTAGAATAGTACCTCCCTCTGGACCAGGTGTCGTAAGAGGCGACTAAGGTACCTAAACCGATGGATGGCGGTATATCCATCCAAGATAGTGTAGCTGAAATGCATCGGGTGGGGATGGGCAATAGCATCCACGTCGCAAAAGCTGCGCTCTACGATTGCCAACACGCTTGCCTAGCGCGGCAATTACGGGTAAAAATTTATCTTTCTTAGAGAGGTCCAGCAGTGGATTTCCAATGGCTGTAATGATGATTATATAAAATAACAAAATTGTAAGCGAATATAATAAATGAATCACTTTAAATTAAATGAAATTATTAATTAATGTGATTAATTCTGTTATAAAAGATTATTTTACAAACCACATTTGAAAATTGTCAGAAAAGTTATGAGGAAGCCTACCTAGACTTTTTTTACTCATCATCATCATATCGGCTATTCTACATAGTAAGTCCACTGCTAGTCCTACCCAAGAAAGGGAGGATTTTGCCCATAATTACCGCGCTGAGCAAGGGTGTTGGCAGTCGCAGAGCGCGGCTTTTGCGACGGGGATTCTGCTGCCTATCCCCACTCTGTGCATTTGTGCTACACTATTACGGATGGATATACCGCCAGCTGTCGGCTCTGGTACCTTAGTTGCCTCATACGATTCTGATAAGACACTTCCGGACAATTATTTTTATCGTATAGTCGAATAAATATTCAAACTTACAAATTGACAGACCAAAAAGCTGAAGCCTTTATGTATAAAGATCAGATAAAGTCATTGAACTTCAATTCAATGGCTTTCATAATAGTAAGTTGAGAAATTGAAGAAACGAAAACAAATAATCTGATTTTAATATTATTAAAACAATATTTGGATGTTTACTCAACGTGCCACAATAACTTAAGAAATCTGAATGAAATTTAATATCCGAGAATTGATCGAGCGATAGAAATCTGTCAAAATTTTGTAACCAATATTGAGCTCAAAGCTCGACTGGTTCACGTTGATATCTGAACGAATTTTCTTGCAGTTTTTACAGATAAATCAAACTGAGTTTAGTGTTCAGTTGAAATCGAAACACGATAAAAAAATTAACATTTCCACGGACCCAGGTTGAGGCTTTAGTTAATGGCGATAATAAATACGAACGTGGGTAGAATATAATGAAATTAAACCTAACAAACAGCTAGCAGATTTAAATACAATCTGTACGACGGGTCCGATGGCGCAGGCGGTAGTGATCGAGTCTTTTGCGCTAAAGGTCGTGGATTCGATCCCCACCCAGGATAAATATTTATGTAATGATATGTATGTTATGTTGTATGTTTGTTCTGTATCTAGGTGTTAGATAAATGTATTTAAGTAGTATATTTGTGATTCCTCTGTTATCTGTAACACAAGTGCTTTAAGTGACTTACCACGGGGTCAGGTCAATTTTTAAGATGTTGTGAGAAGTTATTATTATATTTTTTTAATATTTTGGTACATATTATTTAAATGACTAGCCCGATAGCGTCTTGCTTCCATCTTGTGTGCCAAAAGTCGTGGTTTGATCCCCATTCTGGACATATATGGTATGAATATTTCTGTTTGTTTTGTTTGATCTTTAGTACCGACGTAGATCTAAATGTCTTGGAAATCCAGCAGTGGATGTCCTACGTTAATAAATCTCATGGTGGAAGATTTCTTTGATCTCTAACCTATAGAACATCTGTGTTTATACAAATATAAACATTTAGCCGTGAGGAACCTGCGAAGTAGAACAGTACTTTTTTCTCTAACAGATGTCGTACCAGGCGAATATGTGATTATAAATGACAGATGCGGTACATCCATCCGAAACATTGTAGCTCAAATGCCCAGGTTGAAAATAGGCAGCAGCATCCTCGTCGATAAAGCCCGGGTCCTTACTTTTATACGATTTAATGCATTCTTTTAGAAGATAAGATTAAGGTAAATTCACACCTCATACAACCATTATCTTGAATAATTCTATCTATTAAAAATAACCGCATCCTAATCCGTTGTGTAGTCATAAAGATCGAAGCATATACTGGGACAGACAGACAGCAAAAAGTAACTTTGTTTTACACTATATAGGTCACTCTATAAGACTATCATAGTCTATGTGTAGCTATAGGCAGTATAATGATAATATGGCTGAGGCTATACAAATCCATGTTGCATCGCGCTAACAAGATTTTCAAATTCGCGTATATACGAATTTTCATTAATGAATCTACTATTTGACTCAAAGGAAGATCTTTCCTGTCTGTCTGATCTTTCTGTCTGATAATTAGCTTTCTTCAAAAACCGGCTTAAAGGCCTTTTGCCGACCGTATAAACATATTGGGGAAAACAAAAAGAAATGAGTCCCCTATCAAATAAATATTCTGTAGGCAAGAAGGACCAGCCAAGTTGAGATAATGTTATGAATATTTCTGTATATTTAACAAGCTACAATTTCTTTATTCTTTAGTAAATAGATATAATATCATGATCTAGGCAACCTTTATATTTATGCAGAGTTATTGAATGTAATTATGTAAATTGTTATTATGTGCTCAGAAACCCATATTGAAACGACTTAAGGTGCTACCCCTCATACACCGCGTTACCGCGTAATGTCTTTGTTTGGTTAATTTTAGATAAAAATATAAATTAACTTTGGTCTGAAACAGATTATAAATATATTTTCGACTTGTTTTGTCTTACATTCTCACTTCGTGCGTTTTCCACGTTATGTACCAAGATACTGCGTGAATCATACATATTTTTCAGTTATAAATACGTTCAGTTTATTCTTTGCCCATTAAATAACTTCAATGTGAGACTTTAGAATAACATAATTACAGTAAATAGCTCACTCATTTTGTAGTATATCACCTATTGTATTTTTTCTCGACCGCTAAGAGTTGTGTCACTAAAAATTTGTTCAGTACAGGTATTGAGACGTTTCGGAGTTATACTAACAATTTAATAAGTATTTGTATAAGAAAATCGAATTCTTATGATCAGTGAAAAGTCATGTCTGCTTAAAGAAAAAAGCTCAATTTGGTCTTACTTACCTTGAAGAAAATTTACTGTCTTGCACATCACTTCTCCAAAATACCAGATGAGGGTTACAGACTTGGCGATCTGTACTGGCATACAGAACAGCGTTACCAGGAGGTCGGCCATCGAGAGGTTCACCAGGAATATGTTGGTGACACTAGAACCAAGAAACCAATGGTTAGATCTGTCTCTTTCAGTAACTATCCTGACAAATGAATGAAGTTACACATCATCAATATCTTAATTAATTTATCGTTTCCTCAAAATAACATTGTAAAAACAAAAACCAACAAGGCTACTAGAGGTAGATCCATTAGCTCTTAGGCATGTCGTCTGCATTGGTATCTTACTCTTACATATTTCTACCGCTAAAAAGTAGTAATCGCTATGCAGTGTTCCGGTTTTAAGGGTAAAAGAGACAGTGAAATTACGGGATCAATGTGACACAGTGTCTTCAGCTCACGAGTGTCTATAGGCTGGCGGCCACATTTACTATCAAGCTTTACATAGCAAACGGTTACAAACGGTACAATACGGTTATATAATATGAACTATTGCACTTAGTTTAAACTAAACTTAAACGAAATTCTCTTAGTTCGTTAAATATACCACAAAGATGACAAATCAGATTGTTAGTTTGTATTTTACGCTTTCACGATTTACCGAGTATATCAACTTTTCTTGATATTAGGCATGTAGATAGCTAGAACCTTATACAAGGACAAAGGTTACTATTTGTCCAGGAAAAAGTCCTGCTAGATATGATATAAATGAAGCTTCTGCGAACAGAGTCACGAGCGGATGAGCTGTATATCATGTGGCTTATTCACTGAACAAACCACATGATATACAGCTCATTGTGCGAGCCAACAATAATACATCGAATATTGTATAGATTTTAATAAAAGCGTGTTTCAAATCAAAATAATATTGTATTACCAGGTCCTGTCGGAAGACCAGCGTTACAGTGGCCTTTCCACCTATCTTACTTTAGTAGTCTGTGTAATCAATTCTTCTGTCTTGTGCAACATATTTTATTTATGTTTTATGTTTTCTATATCGTTTTTTTAATATCGTCTCTTTTATGGATTTTGTAATTTTAACAGGACTTGTAAGAGGCGGCTAAGGTACCAGAACTGATAGAGGCAGAGTGCGGCAATGGGTAAAGGCATCCCCGTTGGCAAAGCTGTGCTCTGGGATTGCCAACACGCAATTTTGGGTCAAATTCCCCCTTTATCGGGGAGGTCTATGTCCAGGAGTGGACTTTCATATATTTCATATATTGGATAATGATGATGATGATATATTTCAAATTGACAATTTTCCTTCATTTATTTTACTCTTGTAACGAACATAAAAAATACTCTTACTTATTAAGACAATGAGTGCGTAATTGTAAAACCATTTTACACATAATTCACGACGCGATTTATTCAGCTCATTTATATTTCCACTTGGCAAGGGTTTGCCAACGTACAACACAATGGATTATAAAAGAAATTGAATGAAAACTTATATAAAGGTGCGTTTAGAAAATGAAATGGCAGTATTTATTATTCTGTGTGTAAATGTGGAACGATACAGTTGAGTACCACGTTACAATGGTCGCACTATAAACACAAGGCTATTATAATATCCATTTTTTATGTATCCTTTATTTCGGAAATTATACTCGTTAGCTTATAAGTCATGTGAGTGCTAGCGTATTATTCGGGTAAAATGGTATTTTTCATAGTCAAAGTCAAATATATATTTTTCAGGTAGCCCCATTACAAGGACTTTTAAATCATCAATGAAATAATAATAAAAAGGTAATAATATTTATATATCTCCAATAATACAGACGACCCTGATGACCCAAGGGATAATAATAGTCATTTAACGCATGCTGCAACTGCTGGCACCAGGTGAGACTTACAATTAAGTTTACTTTAGATAGCGGTATATCCCTCTGAATTAGTGTAGCTCAAATGCACAGAGCGGGGATGGGCAGTAGCATCCCCACCGCAAAAGCTGCTCTCTGCGATTGCCAACACGCTAGCTCAGTGCGGAAATTATGAGCAAAATTTTCCTTTTTTTGAGGAAGTCCAGCAGTGAGCTCCTAATGGCTGATATGATGATGATAATATCTAATAGTCTGGAGTAGCATGTAGACCTGTCACCGTGGGATAAATCTGGCTACAAGGGTGGTATACAGTATTAAAATAAATTACTTCTCTTACAATTATGTACTTTTTGTTATTAAGGATCTTGATGTTCATTTTGTTTGCAACATTTTATTCGTTTCGGGCTCACTATCATATCAAGGCACAGTCTAAACTACAAGGTCATATACATTTAGTATTACATATTAATCACTTTTCGAGAATAGTTATAGGCAATTTAACTTCACGCTAAGATCAATTATACCAAGCATAAATGATACTGGGTTTGTTTTACAACTAAACGCGAGTACAACCGCGTGGTGCTGAAAGTTTTACACAAAGCTTGACTATCCCTTAGGTATTTACCTCGGTTGAAATGGTCATCGGCAAAGATTAGCTCACTGGCACACCCTAAAGTTACGTAAGTACTTGAATTGGATTTGCTTCACGTGGCTGTTGTCTACGTCAATATTGTCACTATGTTGATAAACAGCCTAACATGACGTGTAGGTATACATAAAGCAATACTATATACTAATTTTGTATCTCTATTTACTGTAATATGTAATGGTTATAACTTTTTTCAATATTTTAACGTTTTTATTAGAACATATCGCTAAGCAAGTATATAGTCCGAATGATAGTAAGCGTCACTGTAGCCTACACACGCTTGTAATATCACAAGGTCACTAGAGCTACTTGTTATTGTATATAAAATATACATCTGAAACATAATATAAATGATAATAAAAAAATTGTACACTTAAATATTACAGACAATATAGTATTTATAGTTAACATAGGGAAGTACAATTTGCATGGAAAATGTGTGGAAAAAGTAATATTAATAATAACAACAATATAAAACATAGTATGTATATCCTCTTTACCTATAAACTTATTTAAAAGACAGCTGAGGTACCAGTACCAATAAGTAGCGGTATATCCATCCAAAATAGCGTATCTGACAAACCAAAGACCCGTGATTAGTGTCAGAATCTCTTCGTCACGAAGCTATATTCTGTGCTCCCCCTCGTCCAGTCTCGAATATCGAAGTTAAGAATACATTAGAAGTCCGATAACTGATATAAAAAAGCTTTTTATATAAAAAATGCATTTTTCTCATTTCGTATTCGGTATTTCCCATCACTTATTAGGTTATTTTCATAACGTTTATTCCAAGAATTCAACTTATATTTAGGATTTAATCTCCACCAAATTACCATCAAGCCGTGGTGTACGGGAGGAGTAGAATAGTACTTCCCTCTATTCCAGGTGTCAGAAGAACAGACTCAGGTATCAGATCCGACAGAAGGTGGTATGTCCACTCGAAACAGCTTAAATAATGCAAGGTGGGACAGCAATATCTTTGTCTCGAACGCTATGCTCTGCAATTACTATCACGCTTCCTCAGCGTGGCAATTATGGGCATGTATCTTGCCTATGTCCAACAGTAGACTCTCTACAGATGTGTTTAGGTCTAATTTGATCAGTTTTTCTTTCAAACGCCCTAAACGACAGCGAATTAAACCAATCAACGCGACCAATCGCTTGGAAGTGTCCAATCGATTTGTTTAGGTCAACTTTGATTGCTTGCGTGACATTCGATTAACAGCGTGAGGTCAAGGGCTTCATCTAACTTTACGGGGAAGTTTATGGTAGTGAGCGTGTCTCCTATGTGCTAATACCAGTGATATGTGAAAAGTTCTCGATCCTATCAAGACTATGTATATATTACCTCATCTGCGAGTAATAATCATATTGAAAATATCAAAAAACACAAATATTATTAAATAGTTAAAAAAATCTTCAGATTTTACTACGCTACGATGCGCAGACAGATCCAGTAACAAAATCTATCATCGTGCAATTATCCATTTTTAAATAGCCAAGAATAAGAAGGTTGCACATAAAAGTGTACTGCAGGTTCATAACGCGATCCACCAGAAACCAGCGTGCACATTTGGGACAGAAATGTCTATATGTAATATAACTAACTACTATTCCACGATACGCTATGCGATTCCAACCAGCGCGTTGACCGGACTCTTGAGTTAATTTACTTAAAATACTTATGTTACAAAATAATTACAAAATATAACCATAATCATTTTAGCCATTGGAAGTCTACTGCCGGACATAGGCCTTTCCGAGAAACGTAGAACTTTTCCAATAACTGTATTGCTGAGCAAGCGTGTTAGAAATCGCAGATCGCATTAAAACTACACTGTTTTGAATTGATATACCGCCATCTGTCGGTTTCGGTACCTTAGTAGACTCTTACGACACCTGGTACAGGGAGAGGTACTTTTCTGCCGGCACGATACGGCCATTACATTATAATTACAATACAAAAATATAATTTAAATACATGTTAAAAATCCAGCATAGAATAAATGAAAATAGATATTTGTCTTTAGGTGGATCGAACCCACGACCAGACGTATAAGATGATGGTGATGTGTGTGACCTATGTCCAGGCGGCTCCTTTGGAAAGGCCGGCGGTGCCTTTTTTATGATAATGGTTTATGAATAAAACTAGTTATAGCCCGCGACTTCATTCTCATTATTATTTTAATACGACTATTCCTCGGAACTGACAGCGTCATAGAAAAGGAGATCAAAGTGGGTGAAACTATTTATTTGTAAATAAAAACGTCCTGTGAAATAGACTATAGTCTATAGCCTATTTCACAGGCCAACCATTTCCGGGGTTATTAGTAATCTATATTTGTTCCAGACTATATTAAAGTCAGAAATACTAGAATCTCTGTGCCTAAGTGAACGCAAACTCAGTGAGCCATTCCGAAAATAAAACATCAACTATTCATTGGACGTTTGACTGCTTGTTTATGCATAACATAAAAAAATATAGCTGAAACTTCTTTTATGCCAAAATTACTTTTCGAAACCCATTTCACTTGACGGATAAAAAGAGCGAGCTGTTCCTTTTCCTTATAAGAAAAGGTATTTCTTCCTTATAAAAAAATCTACCTTTCAAACGATGACATCTAATTATGAGCACTTGTAGATGTTTGATAATATACGAGAACTATTTTGTTAGAAAATAATACTTCCTTTGAATGTCAATAGTGCTATATAATAATAATCTCTTACATAAGCCTTTGTCTCATCTTTATCATATCAGCGGCTAGAAGTCTAATGCTGAACATAGGCCTCCCATAGAGAGGGGGAGTTTACCCATAATTGTCGAGCTGGGCAAGCGTTTTGGCAATCGCTGTCCGCAATTATCGCAACGGTGATGCTATAGCCGATCTTCGCTCTGTGCTATTGCGTTACACTGTTCGGATGGATATTTATCCGTCGCTTCTGGCACCTTAGTTGCCTTTTACGATACCTGATATAGGGAGAGGTACTATTCTACTCTGACGATACCTCACGGCCATTGTCTAGTAGTAGATAATATACGACTGCTATGATAATGATTGTTTGCTACTCTTTAAATAAACTTTCACCACTTTTTACGTGAGTATTATAAAATCAGCAAACAAACATACAGTTTACTTGGTAGTAAACGTGCTGCAACCGCAGCCCATAGACGCTTGTGTGATCACAAATATATATTTCTAGCATATCGCTATCTCTGTAGGCTGAAAATATTATGTTACATTGACCACTAATTTTACTGCCTCTCTCACCCTTCAAACCGGAACAATGCGGACACTACTATTTGACGGTATGAATAGGTGAGGGTAAGGTATTTAACCACCTTTATAAGAGGTCTACCTAATGTTGTAAAATGTCTTTTTGATGCCTTTCTAATGTATCCTTGTTCAGAGAAGTAGTTTTTTACCTGATACGATTTATGCAGTATTATAATATAGAAGCCAAATATCAGGTTTGACAAACCGCTATTACAAATACACTATTTTATTTCAGGAATTCTTTGCGAAGTTAATGATTATCAAAAACATCCCAATTTAAATAGAATGCTGATTAGTAAATACTATATTTTATCATCGAATTTCAATAGATATTACAACGCCTGCCTAATGATACCAACATAATTTATAGATATGATTACTTGAAATTAAAATATCCTTTAAGTTGCCCTTGAACTTCAAAAAATATATAGGCATGGTAGGAAATTATGTATACATATGCAATCTAAGAAAATATTCATTTTAGTCGATGCAATAATATCTTACCTCATCTGTGTCATATTTCACTAAAGCCCCAGAAATTACATGCAAGTACGAAGTAAATCTTGTATGCAGACAGCGCACCGTTCAAGTTCTACTCGTAATAGAGCGGATCAAGGCGTAATGCGCTTAGGGACTAAGACACAAACGGGAAACGGTTCTCACGACCAACAAAGTTGAACAATAGCAGTACGCTTAAGTCAGAACTTTTTTCTTTCTGAAAACACAAACTTGTGCTTTATTCTCAGAAGACGGAACAACATACATTTTAAGAGTAAATTTAGTTTGGTGACTTCTGAACTTTGTCGTGTATTAGGGTATGAGTTACATGAATATATATAATCTATATAATTATCAGAATAATACCCCCCACTGTATTAGGTGTTGTAAGAGGCGATTCAGGTACCGGAACCGACAGATGCCGGTATAGCCACCTAAAGCAAACTACCCAGCGCAGCAATAATGGGCAAATTTCAGCTGCTATAATGATGACAATGATGTAATCATCACAATAGCTTTAGGACGCCCAATATGTGTTAAAAGCATTACTAAAACATATTTAGAATTTTTGCCTAGTTTAATATATTGTATTGGTGGGCTACAATTGCCAGGCTGGACAGCCAGGCATTTTAAGAGTAGTTATTGGTTCGTAAATACTTTAATTTATTCAGACTAACTTTTACCGCATCGGTATCGCTTTAACGCGATAATCAATTGATTTATAGATAGACCTCATCCTTTTTATAAATATGACCTTGGCACTAACTTTATAATGTAACACTTGACTCTCGTGACAACTTTCATCCAAGATATCTATTTAATTTAAACGAATTAGAGAAACTATAATTTTACAAGCTTGTAAGATTGATGCTGTTAAAATAACTGCTTTTGTCAGTATTCGATATAGGTGAAAGAACACATCCTTTGAAAGAGTCCTTATTGACGGTTATAGAGAGTTACTAGGGTTCTTGCCCAAATATTAATGCTCATGCCCCTTGGCATGGTGACTATAGAAGACACCACCACTGGATATGACACATACTACCCGGCCACCTGCCACACAAGCCACCTAAACACCGACTGGATTGTTGACTACGTGAGTGAGACATAAGCCTCTCACATATCATTGACTGTTACTCCACGAAGGACAAATCGGTTAAAGTTGAAGCTGCTGAAGCCAGGATAAGCCCTATCACGTCGATTAGTAATCTTAGGAAGTGTCTAAGTATCTTAGTAGCTGCAGCGTGGACATGATAGTGATGTGAAAGGGACGAACAATAAAAAATGGTTGCTTTCCTAATTGTTATGTATCTCTAGTTTTGTGTTTATACACTAGACGGATTTCATCTAGCGCACGCCCGCCCTGAATGCAAGCCATATACAATCAGTCATATAGACTTTGAGCTGTCTATGACTGCTGATATGATGGTGAAGATTAAACGAGGGACACCGTCTTCCATACCAAGAGACGGCGGTATGTCTATCCAAAACAGCTTAACTAAAAGCCACACATTGAGGATGCGCAAACCAGTATTCCCGTTGCAAAGCTACGCTGTGAAATTGCCACTATGACTGTTCCATGCAGAAATTATGGGCAAAGTTCTCCCTTTCTTGTGGAGGTCTGAGCCTGATAGTAGATATTCTATGGCTACAATGATGATGACGTACCTACTTTCTTCTTCATTTGTTTTTATTTAACAATTTTTTTAACGAACCAAGTTTATTTTTTAATAATACACGTATTGTATAATTGTATGTGTATAATATTATTGACCTAACTTACTTAATTATTTACTTAACTTATTAATTATAAATTAAAATTGTTTATATCATACAAAAAATGGAAATGCGGAAGAAGAGCTAAAGAAACGTTGTACTTCTTCAGAGTGCAATCTTAATTTTTATCATATTTCAACACTTCCGCAACAAAAGGAACAGATAAATGTTCTTTAATTATTCTTGCGTATCAATTTCGCTGCAAAACGAGGCGTTCTGCAAAGAACTCTTTTGACGGGTAATAAAAAAAGACATTTCTCTCGCTACAAAATGTAAACACTATTTTCTTTGTTATTATGAAGATGCAATAGGGTAAACGGAAAGTAGAATAGTACTTCTCCCTGTACCTGAGCGACCTGAGAATAAAGATCCTTAAACACAAAATAGGGCAGCTTATAAGAGCGGGGATAGGGTTCAGCATTCACGTCGCAATCGCTCTGAAATTTACATCAAGCTGCTATGTACGCATGGCATTTATAGGTAACATTTTGGGATTTATGATGTCTGTATCGTTCTACTATTTCTTCCGCTATTTTGGATGTTGAAGCTGCCAAACAACATCTTGATTATTTTTATAGGTAATGCGTACAATTGCTTTTCATCCGAGCAATTATTCGATTTATTTAGTTTATTTTATATATCTCAGTTAATATTACTTTATTAAACTATAACACTGATTCATTTAGTTTAACAAAAACTCTTATCAGTATATTATGAACGTTAAGTTGTCACTTCAAGATAGATTAAAAAGACGGAAGAAGGCTTTATAAGACACACATAAAAAGACAATCTTTTATCTGAAAATTGATTATTATTAACACCCTTATATCTCCAAGTAAAGTTTCTTTTTTATTCCACAACATCTCATACATGACCTCACTCCGCGGTAAATTGCCTAAAACACTTGCGTTACGAACGCCAGATATTAGATTTATCACAAATATACTAATTAAGTACTAATTTTTAAAACCCAGACATAAAACAAACATAAAAATCATCATATAAATATTTGCTCTGGATGGGAATCGAACAAGATAAAATTAATACCATCTGCGCCATTAGCAACTTTTAGATAGATAGGTAAATAAATTTTACTTAAAAATTAAATGGAGTATAAAACCTTCTTCGACTATGAACTATTAATTACAAAACGTAAAAACAAACAATTTAATACATAACCAAAACTGCAAGGTAACCAAAATGTCGTGTGGTAGCAGCAGAGCAGAATAGTACCTCCCTCTGTACTAAGTGTCGTAAGAGGCGACTGAAGAACCAAAACCAAAAAATGGCGGTATATCCATCCGGAATAATGTTGCTCAAATGCACCGGGCGGGGATTGCCAAAACGCTTGCCCTGCACGGCAATTATGGGCAATATTTTCCATTTCCTGTAAGGCCTATGTCCAGCAGTTATTTCAGTCCAATGGCTGATATGATAACGATGAACCGAAATGTCGAACTAAAAATTTTTTTTTAAATAATCTGCGTTTTAAAGTGGTTAAAGAAGTAGTTTTATTGTGGAAAACTGCTTACCTATTGTTTTTTTTGTATATATAACAGAGCAAAATAACAATTACATTGATAACAATACACTAGGGATCTCAGTTAAGAATGTAAACAAATTTACCTTTTCGTATAGAACACAAATGTTACATGATAACATCTAAATAACATAACACACGTAAATGATGAGACTTCTGTATCATTGAACGCTTGTTTTCATCAAAATTGATCTTCCAAATTTATCATAAATTGCTCCGATACTCAATATATCACATTCCATTGTGATGTCATTGCCCTCGCACCGCTTGTTTTAACAATTTGGATTCCGCTGAACAAATTGGTTCACATGTCACGATGAACCTTTGGGGGCTTGACCTTTCGATATATATGATAAATCGTTCAGTAAGACTTTGAAATCGGCAATGTTGCGTATGATTAACTCACGCGTCACGCACATGTACATAGACAGGCAGGAAACATTTATAGGAAGCCATAGAGTAAATTTATATTACATTTGCTTTTAGAATATTGTTGAGTGTAAGAGAAGAAAGACTGTGACTGAGTGTCTGCCCTTAGTAGCTAGCTTAGCAGCTAGAGTAACTTGAAGGTGTTGGAAACTTATTGTCACACACAGACACTTTATAAAACAATATGTTACTACATTGGCTCTCTAAGATACATTTTCATAAGCACATGTTAAGGACTGCAGTATAGAGCTCTTCAAAAAAGGGATTTTCTAAGGGCCCGCAACGCGTGAATGCTGCCTCGGTGTTTTAAACGTCCATAGTTTAGAGTAACCGCTTTCCATTATACTGGCCGCTTGCTTGTTTGTTATTGGTATGAAAAAATATACTTCACTTCATACACACTGACGCACTGTCTGGGTGCGCGAGCACGCACCCAGACAGTGCGTGAGTGTGTATGTCGCGCAGCACAGCGCAATCCTGCGGTTTTAGACAGAACGTCGTAAATTAACGCGAGTAAGTAGATTAGATTGCATCAATTTCCATGAGCAATCGAATGCTGTTGACGGATTCACATTACTTTTTCATTTAATCTCACCCACCCTATCAGAACCTTTACAGTGCAACCGGTAAATAGTAAGTAATGTATTATTTGTTATCTTTACATGTTTTCTGATTTACCTAAACTAATCTATCTGATCTATCTTAACTCATAGGTGTAACTTAAGTGAAAACGTAATATGCTTACTTAAATTTTTTCTCTTCTCCTCTTATATATATATATAAATCCAATTAACGGATGAAAATATTTCTTTTTTAAATTTAGGGGACCCGATGGATTGGATACTCGATCATATGCGCATAACAAATGTTTATATGGTGATATTTGTGTTTGTACTATTCTTAAGTGTAAAATATATGTATTTATTTATTATATTTGAGATTTCTCTATTCTGATATCTATAACACAGGTGCTATAAACAACTTACTTCGGAGTCAGGTCAATGGAGTGGGAGATGTGGTGTTAATATAATTAATACTGAACTTACACAACATTACATACATTTACAACAGCATTAAGCACTTGGTACGGATATCAGATGAATTTTAGTTAAAATACTAATATATATAAATGTATAAAGACAAGATTTTTTGTATCGCTAACATAATAAAAGAAACGTATGTTTTTGTATTGACAACAAAATTGTATCATTCCCGTGGGCGAACTGAGGAGTGAAAATATTTTCCGTTTCGTTAATGGAATCAAACAAAAACAATTTAAACTTTGTCGTCTATTATTTTGCTTATCGAGAAATTATTGAATTGTGATTTCTCATTATAGGTAAGATACTAAGAGTATTTTAGGTATTTAAATAAATGACTGAAACTGCGTCGCCTATTTTCTTTCGGCCCCATTAACCCGTTGGACAATTTATGAACACTTAGGTTTAAGATAGCTAGTGCTATTCTTATACCATGTAAAACCTTGACATCATTATCATCAGCCATGTAAAGGCTACTATTGAACATAGACCTCCCCGAAAATTGGCAGTGTTTGCCCATAATTACCGCGCTGAGCAGGTGTAGAGGCAATCGCAAAGCATAACTTTGCGCTGTGACTACTGCTGCATATCTCCAACGCGTTGCATTTGAGTTAAACTGGTATAGATAAATATATCTCCTCCTACCGGTTTCGATACCTTAGTCGCCTTTTACAATACCTGGTTTAGAGAGAGGTACTATTCTACTCTGTTTGTACCCCACAGCATACAAAGAGATAAAGAATTTCTCTTGTGCGATGTGTGCTTGGAAACCAGGAACAACGGACACACCACATGCATTTTGTTTCGGTAATCAAACTCACGCACCCGCGTTATTAATGCGCCATGAGAATATTTGTGACATTATTAAAAAAGACCGAATATTCTATTAATTTATTTTTCGATTAATTTTGTAAATTGTTTGCAGATTCCTCTATTCTATTTATTTTTAGATCATGATTCAGATGTGGGAATAATATTGATTTTTTTTTGGCTCTTTCTTAAACAAAGATAGATAGTGCTGATATTTATGTAGGCAATATTAAACGTCAGCATTATCTAAAAATTTACGCGAAATCCCGGCAAAGAATAAGGCCTTGCTTTGTACAAGATATGGTGGGCAGCAGCATTCCCATCACGAAGTTACCCTCTGCAATTGGCAGAGCGCAGATCATACGAGTACCTAGGAAGTCCTGGGTCTGCACGTGCGTGAAAACAACAGTGGGCGTATCTTTACGGCTACTTTGATGAATATATCAGAACTCTTACTGATATTCTAAAACACTAATGTTTGTGGGTATGTTCGTTAATTTTTCTACCCATAAATATAACAATACGAAATTAACGAGAGCCCAGAATAATTTAGCTCGTACATCAAAATAACAGATAGTCTTGTACTTTACAAGTATGAACAGCCAACCGCGACTTCATCTGAGAACGTGTATTAAACCTTGAACTTACCAAAGTTGGCTTGAACTTAGTTTTCTAGTCAGTTTGGTGTCGGTAAACTAGTTACTATTGTATATTTTTATTTATTTATTTATTTAACTTTATTGCACAAAATGTACAAATGGCGGACTTAATGCCAGATGGCATTATCTCTCAGTCAACCATTACACAAAACAGAAAAAAAATATATAGTGGTGCAGGCAATATATATCAAAATAAATAAACGTGGCATACATATTTGTATAAATAAACGCAATAAATGCATATGATATAATATATATGTATATATATACATAAAATAACGTACATCAGAAATAGGGTTATGTATATATGCTAGAAAACTGTTATTCCCGGAGGCTTATTAGTATATGAAGTTGGTTAGGTTTTAGGGTTTGGGTTAGATTCAAATACATCCTACCTTAGAAATAACTACATCATTTTTAGTCAATATATTTGTAACAGGCGTGGTAGTAAGCTTCACTTTTGATTTTTTTATAGGACCAGATCGGCAACAAGCAGATAATCCGCATGATAGTCAGCGTCACCGCAGCCTATAGACGCTTGTAATATCACAAGGATATTCCTAAAACGTTTCTGAACTTGTGACTTGAAGATATTATTTATTTATTTATTTTCTATATGGGTTATCTCAATAACACAATTATAAAGTTGTAACAAAAATTTAATTATTCTACATCGAACTTAATTATTAATAATTACACGTTATGATTATAATTATTATAAATTATTCGTTAATTATGTCACATTACCCAGGGATTTCACTGCTCAGACTCTTCAAACCGGAAAACAGCAATGCGAACATTGTTATTTGGCGATAAAAATAGGTAAGAGAGAGATACCAGACGACCGCTTGTGACAGATCTATCTCATGTAAGGTATGATATAAAGATGCTCCTATCATCACACGGATACAAAAGCGTCACCGACCTTGTAACCTGAAGATATTATGTCAGATTATGCTTTGTGGTACCGGTAGAATGTCGTGTGGTACCGGCAAAATATCTGCCCTTGTACCAGGTGTCGTAAGAAGCAACTGAGGTACTGGAACCGACAGATGGCGGTATATCCATTTAAAGCAGTCGCTCAAACGCAACAGGACAGCAGCATTCCCTACACAACTCTACACTCTGAGATTGTCTCTACGCTTCACACGCCTTTCTTGGGGAGTGTGGTATGTGCAGGAGCAGTCGACGTGTTACGACTGCTACGTTGATGGTGATGATGATGATTGTCTAGTTACTTCTTGGCCTCTCTCCTTGTGCAAATACTACTGATTGGTGATATAAATAAATGGGAATGAAGTTTTAATTCAAACGACCTACGTATCAAGTCAAACTCTAGTAAAAATATACTACTATCTCAGACGTTATGTAAACAAACGAAGGTCACAATTTAATAATAAAGTAGTAACAAATGCGTTGAAACCCCAGGAAAGTTCCGCTCATTTTAGTTACGGATGTGGATTGAGGAGTTCCCTAGGGTCAATACTATAAAGCTCTACAAAATGAGAGGAAATAGTAGCTTGGGAGACGCAGGCATCCACATGTTATGGTGATTTCAAGCCAATTAAGTTTTATGCTTGTCTAGACATAAAAAAATATATTTTTTCAAAAAATTATAAAGAAACTGTTACGCTTTAGCATTAAAGCATGTAAATGTAAAAAGTAAGTGTCTAATCTAACTATAACTAAAATAATAGAAAATGCCAAATCACATTCCAGTATTAAATGAGTGCAGTTCTATTTTTGTACAATATCCGTAAAAAATCACAACAAATATTCATTATCACAGACAAGTCGTTAAAAGCCTTCGTTTTACTTGTCGGTGCTATATAAAAGCTGTGTTAAAGTTTTAGATGCCTTCCAGTAATTTATTACCCATAAAACATTCCGTTTCACGTTCTTTTTGATTAAGATAACCCATGGATACTGAACTTCAAAGGCAGAAAAACATTTGGAATGTACCTAAATTTATTTATTTTTTAATCGCTTCTCCAATTATATTTGTATTTATAATTTTATAGAAAGACAAAATGAAATACTATTTGCAAAATAAATTCAATAGAACACAATATTTGAAGTTTAACGGTGTCAAACAATAAAACCACTGGCAAAATGCTGGGTTTCCATAGCAGTATAATCTTAAGGCTTTCAAGAAAAAAACCCTTTATAATTTAAATACAGGGTCGCAGGCTTCTGAACTTATACATATCTGTGGACGATACCCGTCCATTATCAGCCTTTAAGTGATCCAGCTATTTATCTCCTCATTTTCTTTAAAATACATCTACCATTGTGGTTTTTATCTATTTTGAATTTTTTTAGACAATAAGAAAACACAGCGAAATGCTTAAGCAGTCTATTTTGTTAGAAAAAAGTAATATGGTCAAAGATATTTAAGTAACAATAATACAAAAATAATCCATACTTCAGAAAGAAAACAATTAAAGTGATGCAATTATAACTTTTAAGTCTACAACCAAAATCCCAATAACGAAGCTGTTATAGTAAAATTACTCTTTTATCGGCTTTAAAATGCGGCTTATTTGACTTTCTACATTTTTAGTTCGACTTTTCGGTTGAATTGTGGCAACCGTTTTCAAGTATGACAAAATATATTGTTTAAATATTTGAAAGCTACAATTATTACCTACCTACACAATTTTTTCTATTTTCCACGCAGTAGGTTCTGACTTGTTTTTGATCAAATATAAGACAGGAAATTGTAAGTTGTTAAAATTCTTCGAACACGATTTAACCATATTGTAATATCAGCAAAAATAAGTAACTGTTTTGAGGAAGTATTTTTTGTATATCACAAAGTGTCATCACAAGGATATATATCACTAGCTTGTCGCCAACCTTGTGAACTGAAGATAATATGTCACATTTTCTTAGTAATTACACAGCCTCTCACCCTTCAAACACTGCTATTTAACGGTAGAAATAGGTAAAAGTGCGACACTAATGCAGAAAACCTTTATTAGAGGTCTACCTCATGTAAAATTAATCTCCAAAATGGTCTAATATGCCATATAATATATGCAATTTCCGAGTACCTCGGAACATTGATATATTGTTGGTGATTCCAGGTGCACTGCAACACGATAAATACCTTGCGCATACCTTGATTTTCACCAGGATTGTATATTATTATAGATAAACAGCAGGAGTTCTAAGTTCCCTATAATGAATAAACATGTTATAGAAATACGAAGCCAGATAAATTTATCAAGCATTTTTTTCCTGAGGTTACTTACTGCAATCAGTCACCTTTCGACATTCAGCAATTCTTGTATTATTTTGCAGTAGCTGTTTGTGGCCAAATCTATAGGATAGGTTAGAACCAACACTTATGGTAACAGGTGAGCCATGCCTTTTTGAGTCACGGGCATAAGTCCAGAGGAATTTTTCTTTTTAGTCTTGAAATCGTAGTTTTTGTTTTCATCAGGACTACAGCAAGTTTATGAGTCGATGGTTTAGGAGTCGATTATTGTATCTGGGCATCACTTTCATAATTTCTTCCTTGATTGTGGGAATCAAGCAATTTAATTAACAATTTATTTTAAAATCATCATCATCATACCAGCTATTAAAAGTCCACTGCTGGACATATGCCTCCCCAAGAAAAGAAGTTTTTGGCCCATAATTGCAACCCCGGCTCAGTGACAGAAACAGTGCAGCTCAAATGCACAGGGCATTTGAGCTGCACTGTTTTGGATGGTATACCGCCATCTGTCGGTTCCGGTACTTTAATCGCTTCTTACGACACCTGGTGCAGTGGAAGGAACTATTCAACTCCGCTGGTACCTCACGGCAATATACTTTATATTTTTAAAATAAACATATTTAAATCATCTCCTAATAATAAAAAAAATAGAAAGCTTTTTAATAGTTTTTATGAATAAATTTAAGCAGTGAATTATTATTATTTTTCTATACTAAAATTTCCTGTGAAATAAAAATATAATGTCATGGTATTTGTTTCAGATAGATTTTCACGCTGGACACAGGCGGCATACCGGTTCTATTAGAGATTACTTGGGGAGGCCATTGTCCATCAGTGGACGTCTTATGACCTATATGATGATAATGATGATAAAACTTTTCAAGTACTAAATCGATTTTAATTATTTTATGCTTTTTGTGTACAGTTCCAACCAACCAACTTGGGTGGTAGGATAGCTTGCATCCTGCATTGCATAAATATAGTAAAGGCTGGACAAAGTCTGTGTGTTCAGCTAGTTTTATTAATGTATCTTATATGTATATACATTAAAAATATATATACACTATATTTTTATTTACATTATCATTATATTTGAAAGTACTTGGTACATATATAGCCCAAAGTCTGAAAAAGATTAAATGTGAAGAGGAAGGCTTTAAGGGATTGACATTGGGCATGAAATTTGTATTTGAAATCTAAAAGCTTAAAATTTATTGTTTTTGCTGTTTCTCAAACAAAAATAAATACTGCATATAAAGTTTGTACAAATAACTTGTATGGGGGTGAAAGGGGTGTGAATATTTTTGTGTAATTCCATCTGAAAAAAAGGTGATGGACAATAAAATAAAAATATAAAAGGATATGTCACAAAAAAGTGTTCTGCAAGTAAGAAAATGTTAGCAACTTGTCAAGCAACATGCGCCACACTCAATGACGATAATACTAAAACGTCGTATATAAAAACGTACTTAAATATTATTTTAAAATAACTTAATGTATGTATGGATTTGCTTCATAAAATAATTTATCAAAAATAATACAATGCTACCATACTTACTACGTGGACGAATTCAAGAGCACAGCTATTATTTAAAAGTATTAGCTTTCTGCACTACACCACGTACGTGTGAATTTCACTTAATAGAATAATAAGTCCATGCTCTTCGCTAGGGTTCAAATTGGGTCACCAATACCACCAAAACCGGGTCCCTAATTAAGCAATTAAGGCGTAAAAATATTGTGGATTGCAGATGGGATCTAGCTAAAAGTATGATTAAGCTATTGCTCTGAAATAATTATCTGAAGATAACAAATTTTAAACTTCTGCAATACAAAATAAGTTTCCAATTATGTAAAAATTTATGATTGTTTGTGTGTTGTTTGTTTATGTTGTTTGCTCACAGCTGCTTGTTTATATTAACGTCATTTTTTGCATTATTTACACCCGTTTTTTACTACCCTACTTAATTGGAATGGTTTTACTACAATAAATTTTCTTGAGTCACTTATTTTAGGCTGCTTGCTGTTCTATGAGCGAGCATGCAAAAGTTTGTAAAGTTTAAAATACTAGCTGACCCTATATTGTTCTGTCTCAAATGTAAATGTGGATTTACAATTGCATTGCATACAGCTATGTATATATATATATATATATATATATATATCATCATCATCATCATCTATGTATATATATATGTTCCTTTTACTTTGCAGAAAGGATTTCCTGCAAATTCAGCCTCATGAAAATGATTTCAAAAATATTATAAATTGCCATTTTTAAAGTTATTCGAATAAAATTAATTATAAAGGTTCTTCATTGAACGTCATGAATAACTTGAGGGTGCAAAGTTAATATGAAAGTTCAACTACTAAGTGTGGGCGAAACCACAGGTCACAGCTTGTTAATAATATTATTATGACGGCTGCATCTGTTTTAGAGCGCGATATTGACAGTCCAGTGTGCTGGCAGAGTAGGATCTCTCAACCACAACCTGAACCAGGTGTCTTAGATCCCGGAACTGAATAATGGCGGTAAATCCATGCGAAACAGCGTAGTTTAAATTCAATAGGCGATTACCAACACGCTTGCCCAGCGCGGCAATTATGGGCAAATAACCTCCTTTCTTGTAGGGGCTTATGTCCAGCAGTGGACTTTCAATGGTTGGTGTGATGATGATGAGTTAGTATTGACCGTACATATGTTTACTATAGAAAAAATATTGCGACCGTAAATTGAGATGAAAACTATCCTTTCTCTCAATTTGAATTAAACTGTACACAATGGAGTTCATCCTGAAAAAACAATGTTACACAAATATGTTCATATAAAAAGATAAATACATATTACTGACACAATATCAGAACAATTTCGGTTAACAATCGTACTATCAACATATATCAGCCATTGGAAGTCCACTGCTGGACAAGCGCCTTCACAATAAAGGGGGAATTTTACCCATAATTGCCGCGCTGGGCAAGCCGGTTGCTAAATGCAGAGCGCAACTTTCATGACGGATGCGGCTGCCCATCCCCGCTTGTTGCGGTTCTGGTACCTTCGCCTCTTACAACACCTATTTCTGGGGAAGATACTATTCTACTCTACGATACCTCACAGTTTAAGAATATCTAAATATTAGTGATTATTAAGTAATAGGTTTGCTTGAACTTTCTATAGTAGCGCTAAGATAGAATAATAGTAACCCGAACATCAAAAAATTAAATGTATCTAAATATTTTGAGCAATAATATAAGATTTCATTTGGAAAGCTCAGCGTTTTTATTAACAATTTTCCGCTTATAAAATAAAATATTAATTTCAGTATTACCTCCGGGGCGTAGGGATTACGATGGTTGTTATAAAATGTAATTAGCGATGGTAATTGAGTACAGGGGAATTCAGTGAGATGATAATAACACCGTTATGATTTAAAAATGTAGACAGATCAAAAGTTTCACTCACGTTGCTGTAACAGACATACTCGTACGTATGTAGGCAACTCATAACTAATTCCTAAAAGAGAATTAATTAAAAGGAAAACAGTGTTGCGTGCTTCTTACTAGAATTCAAATAAATATGTGCAAAATGAAAATAATTTATTAACGTGTAGGTGCCGTTGATTACACGTATAATTAGATTAAGCTTGAATTTTAAAAAACTTGAATTTTATATATACACATAAATAATAAACAGTCTATATATAACACTATATATAATATAATTTAAATACAAATAATACTTCCTGTCTTCATTAACGGGGCTCTTCCGAAAGAGCCTCGTTACTCACCTACAATATAATTTCTTAATAGGCTTCTCACGTGACATAAATGGTATGCACGGACATGGGGTCGAACTTAGAGAGGAAATTATTATTATTACTATAAATACATTTCCTCCATATCTCATCGACCTGACCTATGTTACGGGCATCAGAAACCAGAAGTCTGTTTATTTCGTTCTTTATCAGGTAGCATTAGACGTGATCAAGAATCCGACAGATGGCGGTATTTTATCTGAAACTGCATAGGCTTAAAGCATATGGCTGTATTAGGCAACAAGATCTGCAATTACCACTGCACTTTCTCAGTGCGGTAAATATGTGCATTTTTTTTTGGTATTTTGGTGTCTTACGACATCTGATACAGAGGGAGATAATTTTCTACTGTGCCGGTACCTCACGGCATACGTAAAGAGTTGTAAAAGTAATAACTGTTATCCATTCCCTCTTTACGTCCAAACCTCAACTCTCGTCTCCCAATCATAATAAAGCGAAAATATTATATTATACAGTGCATCCCTCTCTTATCTCGCTGTCTCCATCTGTCCTTGAATTTTACAACGCAAATACTCTGTAAATATTGCATTTCAACCGAATTGATAACTCATTTATATAGACGAAGGAATACAGGAAAATTCTCTTAAGAATTCGCTAAATTAACAAAATAAATATTTGATTACGAAGTGTTATCAACTGAATATCAAAGGATCCTTTAAACGAAGGATCTCTCAGCCTTTTGTGCTAACAAACCCATCAATATTGTAATATATTTGAAACAAAAGTGGTTATCATTTATCTTCTTTGTGTGGAATGGACATTTAGTTAGCGTTAACTAAACCAACTAATTTACTTGAGTATTTTATAAAAAATGTTTGCGACTTCAGCCGGTATTTTGTTGTTGTGCTAGTTCATTCGTCACTTCAGTAATTGGAAGTCTACTGTTGGTGATAGGCCTCCCCAAGAAAGAGGGAATTTTGCCCATAATTTCCGCGCTGGTCAAGCGTGCTGGCAATCGTAAAGCGCAGCTCTTGCGACGGGGATGATGCTGCCTAACCCCGCCCTGTGCATTTGAGCAACACTGTTACGGATGGATATACCGCTATCTGTCGGTTCCGGTACCCAAGTCAACTTTTACGACACCTGGATTTGACAGAATAGAATAGAAATAGACGACATTTCAACAATATAACCTGTGTTATATTGATGGGCATTTAACATAAAGTTGCCTTTTGGACATTACCTACCATAGCTTTCTTTAAAAGGTACAACAAAGAGATAAAAAGGATAAATCTTTTTAAATTTCACTTGCACAACGAAACTTTCTTTATAATCCTTTCATCACACATGTTCCATTGACAAGTAATTTTCTATCTATTCAGGCATCTATTTTTACATAATTACAAAAAGCAACTAGATTTTCGCCCTCATCCTCATACTCTGTGCTTCATTACACGCTCCCTGGAGACTTCTCCGAAACCAAAAGAAATTCTCTCTGCATGAAATTAGTTAAATACTAAAAGTGTAATCTAATAGATTGACACATAAAAATTATTAGTATGATTTTTACTATGAATGTTACTATGTAAAATATAGTAAATGTAAGAACATGTTGTCTGCCGATACCTCAATACGTGAGGTACAAGCAGAATAGAAAAGTAGTACTGGCGATACCGCCATCAGTGAGTTCCAGTAGATATTGGAAGTCGCATTTAAACAACACTGTTTTGGATAGACAAACATCTATCTGAAACAGTGTAGCTGAAATGCGGAAATAAGCAGCAGAATTCCAGTTACAAAAGCTACGCTCCGCGATTGCCACCACACATTCCCAGCGCAGTAAATAACGGCTAAACTTGCCTATAAACATAAATGCATTAACTCATACACCGTTCCACTATACTTTTTATTGCCCGATTGAAAATAGCGATGTTAGACTGAAGCATAATGCTATAATAGATCGATGTGGTATAAAAGATGATGTTGTGACAACAATAGAGAAAGGAATATTGAAATGGTATAGACATGCAAAAAGGGTGGATGAAAGTTGAGAATGTTTGCACAAATACATAGAGCGGAAGTGAATGGAAGAGTTGGTATAGGACGGCCTAACCAGGTAGAAAAGGTGTTAAAGAAGGGCTAGGTCAGAAGTACCAAGAATAAACGAGCGTGTATGAAAACACTCATGTGAGTAAGGGAAGCTAGAGAGATATTCAAAGTTCATAACAAATGGAGAACCATAGTGTCTGCCTACCCCGATGGGACATAGGTGTGGTGTGTTTTTGTATGTAAATTTCCATCATTTATTTTACATAACAAAGGATTTCACAAAATTATTATTATTATTTACAGTCTCTTTAAATATGTATACACATAAAAGAAGGTATTATTAAAGTATATTGCGAACCTACTAAGAACGCCTTTATACGCAACGTTAATAAAATCTACATTATAATGGGAAGATATTAGACACTAAATATAAACCGTGAGGTACCAGCAGAGTAGAATAGACCTCCCCCTATGCCAGGTGTCGTAAAAGGTGACTAAGGAACCAAAACCGACAGATGGCGATGTATCCTTCCGAAACAATGCAGCTCAAATGCACAGGGCCAGGATGGGCAGCAGCATCTCCGTCGCGAAAGCTACGCTTTGCGATTGCCAATACGCTTGCCCAGCGTGGCAATTATGGGCAAAATTCCTCCTTTCTTGGGGAAGCCTATGTCCAGCAGTGGACTTTCAATGGCTGGTATGATGATGATAAAATATAAAAAATATTGATAAATGATTTATTGTAAAAATTATATTTAAGATGTTACCAAGGAAAAAATTATTGAGGACTCCCGTCTTTATTTACTTAAAAGTAAATATACCCATATATATGTGTTTATATATATATATATATGCCATTTTCCAAAATATTTTCTGGTGGCACTGGATTAAAAAATTTCGAACATATTGAATGGTAGATACTTTCAGATCATAAAATACCTACTTGGATTTTATAATTAAATGGAATACAATATCCAGAAATCAAATATAAAATATTAATCATACCGATCAAACATTAATCCTCACGAAATTAAATTCTGTAAAAATATTGTATCTATCTTGTATCAGTTTACAAGTAATATAATTTAAAATACTTGCAAAGGTTTCCTCAGGGTAATGAAATGGATAAAATTGCAATTGAATTTGAAACGAGAGAAGCCTTTGATATTAAAATTAATTGGAACAATCCAGAGTGCGGTTAAGAAGCTTATTTTATCAACATTTTATTGTTGCTCTGACAATTTTCGGACAATGTTTGTTAAATTGGACTGTCTAACTGAAAATGGAAAACAAATTAAATAAATGTATTAACCAAAAATATAACCCAATCTTATGCCCCAAGGGTCGTGTGTTCGATCTTCATCCAGGACAACCATTAATATGATACATATTTGGGTTTGTGTCTGGGTGTTAAATATGTATTTAAATATAATAATTGTAATTCATCTGTCTCATGTCCGTTAATCAAGTGCTTTTAGTGACATATGTGAACTTAGATCAAACAAATTTCATTATAATATTAGAAAAGATAATAAATTCGCATATAACAATATTACCACATATGGATCTACATCCGTATTGCCGCGAATAAACAATTTCACGTGCAACTAAACATATTCCGGACATGTTTATATGGAATGTATGGAAAAATCCAAAGAACATCTCCAGTAACAGAAACCACATTAAAAGCGTATCCGTAAACAAAACAGTTTTATACTTTATGTCTAGCTGTTGTTTAACAAATAAACAAAGGAAGCTGTCTACGTATTTCACCAAAACATGTGATAAATCTTAGCGCCAATGGGCTATTAAAATATTATCTAGGAGTATTAAAACACTCTTAAGAAACGGGCGTATTATCGGGTTTTAAACTTTATAGTAAAATTGGTTGCGGCTGCAATTATTAAAACCTTGAGTTTTTATCCGCTCGTGTGATGTACGATTTATTCTTCGATATTTACTTAAACCTTCTTTTACCTTAGATACTTTAAGAAAAAAAGGGTACATAAAATCAAATTGTAGGCAAAATCAGCTTGTATGTCAAAAATTTTTTTTACTAGCCGTGCCCGCGACCTCGTCCGCGTGGAATAGTTTTTTTGGGTACCATACCTCTTTACCTTAACTAATATAAACTTTGAATGTCATGTTTATTTATATCGAATCAAAGGCTTGAAAACAATCGGACGTGATATTTTATAAACAATTAAAATTTTAAGTTAACATAATTTTTCAAATGAGAATGTTTTTACACAATAACTCAAATGATTGAAAATGGAAAGAATCAATAATAATACCTTAAGTAATAATAACTTTATTCTCCAACAAAAAGGAAACTTAAACTAAAATACACTTTGATACTTAAGTACCTAAACTAGGTCTAGCCTGTTCTTATAGGCACCTATGAGAACGTAATGGATTTAGAGAAATGCGAGAAAAAGGAGCCATTTTACATAGAAAAAAGTAAGACACCAGTTGTCTTATTTTTCTTTATTTATATTTTAATAAATACAAATGTATTTTTGCACTTGGTACTACTAATAAAACTCAATATAACAAGAAAGTCATCAATCATTGGACATGCCTGTCAAAAGAACAAAGGCTTCTCCAGAAAGAGGATTTTGTCTATAACTGCAGCGCAAGGTAAGCGTGTTGGCAATCGCAGTGTAGCTTTCATCCCCGCCCAGTACATTTGAGTTACACTGTTTTCAATTGATATACCGCTATCTGTCAGCGTTGTTACCTCAGTCGCCTATTATGACACCTGTCACAGAAAGATGTTATTCCAGTCTATCAATACCCCACGGCACTGTCTGCCTTAAATAAATAAATAAAACAAAAATCATCATCATCAGGTCATTCTGCAAGAATAGGTAGCCTTATCGTCACTTAGGACGAGATAATACAGTTATGTACAATGGACAGTTTTATAATAAAACCTTAATTAATAGATGCTCAATTAGATAGAGATTCTGGGATCTTCTTTTTAAAATAAGGGTTATAATAATTACTTACAGGTTGAGAGAGACTTTGAAGGAATAATCAGGTTGTTAATGGCTTTCTGACACGCAGTCCCTTCATCAGAACCGTATTTTATGAAAAATTCTGAAAAAGCACTAATGTCTGAGAAAGTTTAATTCAATTTTTGTTTTGCAGAATCTGACATATTTGTTATATGGCACTTGACTTGATCACTCCTTGATTTACAACGAAAATCCTTTTTTTATATACAAAGACATTTAAACGTATCGCTACCAGACTGTACTCTTAAACTGAATTACCTGCCAATGTAATTATTACCTGCCAATGTAATTACAATAGTGGGTTACCTACGTAATTTAGCCAAACCATAAACTATTACCGCAGGATCACGCTGTATACCAGTGTTAGTGTTTTACCTTTTTAGATAAATATTAAATAATTAAGACCTTGCCGTGAAGTACCGCCGGAGGAGACTAGCATTTTGCCGGCGATTGAGGTACCGGTATCATCAGATGGCGGTATATCTGAAATAGCGAAGCTCAAATATAACAGGGAGGTGATAGGCAGCAGCTTACCTGGCCAGCATACCATGGCTGTTCAGCGCGGTAATCATGGGCAAAAGTATCCCTTTTTGGTAAGGCTACTGCCTAAAGTGGATTAGTATTAGAAATTCATAGTATGTTAACGGATATTACAATAACATAATTTTATCTTATGTTAGGAAACGATATAACTAATTTGCATATTTTAATATAGATCCTTTGTATTCCATAAATCAATGTTGAAAACAAACTTTTTATTGGAAATGTTGAAAAAAAAGTTGGCGTATCCAAAATATTTGAAAACCCAATTAATTAAGCGAGTTGTTTTCCAGACATATAACTAATTAACGATCAAGTAGCATCTCACAAAATGTTCTGACTTTTATTAAAGAAGTCTTTAACGTTAATTAACTTGCGACAATCAAAGTTAAATCAAAGGTAAAGAAAAGAAGCAAATATTTGTTTCTAATATAGATCTTTTCCTGATAATAAAGTATTTTTAATGTTTAATTGTGTATTGTAAATGTACTGCTATTTAAAAAAGCAGCGTCAATCTAGCTTAATAATATTTACAATACATCCGATACAATAATCCATCTGATACAGTAATATGAAAAGAGTGGCTAACAGTAAATTAATATTAATATAAAATATTAAGATTTTAAGTATGCATCAATATATCTTAAACACGATCCAGTATTTTAATTGCATCAAATTCCAATCTTTTCACTTACTAATGTTAGTGCTGCGGTGACGTCATTTCTGCAAAGTTTTTTCATTTGGTTGCAAACCTCTATACATTCGTTCACTTTCAAATCTTCTAGTACATTGATACTAAATCTAGATCATTATAAAAAAATAAACTTTTCAATGAGTTTAACATGCGTTGTGTCAGGAACATACATCCATAAACATTCATTTACATCCCACCGAGCCCACTCGATTTTTATTGTTTTGATCTCCATATTCTTTCTTATCTCCTCCTCATTCACTAATCTGTTCAAACGAGTGCCGATTTAATATACCACGAGAAAATTATTCGTCAAAATCACTTTTATGGTTTTCTATTTCTATATACAGTCTAAATCACATTTATATTGCTCGGTATATCTTTTTCCACTTCAAATTTCTTATAGCATATATTGTCGGTAAAGCTTTTTTCGAAGGCCTAATCATTTTCTTATCATCATATTAGCCATTGAAAGTCTACTGCTAGATAAGCAGGAAAAGGGGAACTGCCTCCCGAGGAAAGGGGGAATTTTGCTCAGCGTGTTGGAAATCGTAGAGCGCAGCTTTTGCGACAACTGCTTGCGGGCTGCTATTGCCCATCCACACCCTATGCATTTTATCTACACTATATGATGCCATCTATCGGTTCTGGTCGCCAAAGTTGCTTCTTGCAACACCTGTTACATGGGAAGATAGTATTGTACTCTACCGGTACCTCACGGCTTAATGATAACCAATACGAAACAGTACAGCTTAAATGCACAGGGTGGGGATGGGCAGCAGTATCCTTGTCGCGAAAGCTGCGCCTTACGATTACCAACAAGCTTGCCCAGCATGGCAATTATGGGCAAAAAACCTTTTTTCTTGGAGAGGCCTGTGTCCAACAGTGGACTTCTAATGGCTTGCATGATGAAATGACATCCAAAATATTAAGACAACCATCGAATCATACAATATTTGACTTAGTTTTTGAGCATAATTTCTGTAAAATAATAATTATGTTGTCAAGGAAACGAATCTTGAAATTTTACGTTACTTCTTTCTTACACATTTCTGATAGTATATTTAAAAGAATAAAGTTGTCATTTGAATTATTGTAATAAAATACTATATCATCGAGTTATTGTAATCGAAAACCAAGTTGTATTGATGAAATAAATGTATTTTATATGAGAGATTGTTTCAATTGACCCAGTGTGAAAGACTAATTTATTAAAATTAGGCAGAATCTCAAAATTATGAGGTCTCAAAGACATCATTTGAGTTTCTGCCCTACAGTTAGCATTAGAAGGATTTTTAATTAATATATAATATTTAACATATGACCAGCCATTTTCCGTATTTGGTTGCCTGGTAGTATGAGATAACCACACCGCATATCACGTTATCTTGTTCTTATAAATATTCGTGTCGAAGTTAATTAAAAGATCATCACTACTCTGTCTGTCTGTCCCTAAGATTTTAAGAATTTTTTTTAATGCAGTAATTCAAGAGGAATGGTTATATATATATATATGATACATAAATAATATAGTAGATAAACACTAATAATTTCAAAAGATTCCGATGTGATATCAAAAATAAAATCTTATTTTTGCAATAACATTGCACAGCTGAAAGCGGCTTAACCCCACGTGGTATATCTAAATAATGTTATGTTATGTATTAGTCCCCAATGATACAGGTATAACCATTTATCCTCATTGAATCAAACCTGTTCAAAGAACCACATATTTTTCAACCCTACCGCCGAGTTCAAGTCCATTCGATTATGTGAATAAACTTGTCCATCGGTCTATCGGATTATTCAAATGCTCCCGATTGGATAACATATATATTACAGTCAATATTTACATAGTAATTCGGGAATGGAGATCCTTTTCTTGATATATTTTCCTAAATATTATTTCGATTTCAATTGAATTATTTGATCTTACTGTTGGCACTCATTGGATGCACGTTAACGCAAATAAACGTACATAATAATGAGGCAAGGGATTTTTTTCAGTATGGCATTTTTATAAATATCCACCGCTTAAAATATTATATGGCAATGATAGTGCAATACCGTGTAAGTAGCATTTGCAAACAAAGTTGAAAAGTCAATTAAAAAATGGAAAATAGACCTTATTATCTTAAGCTACATACGCGGTATTGAAGTATCATCGACGATATAACACACCATTTGTTATTTTGCATTAATTGCTCTCGACAACCATTTTTTTTAATAGACTAGGTCGACAAGAAAGCGTATAGTCCGCGTTATATTATAAGGATATCACATATTACCTTGTGATTTGAAATTATTACGTCACATCACGCAGTGACTTCACAGTCTCTCTGACCCTTTAAACCGGTACACAGCAATGCAAACACACATGCTATTTGGCGATAGAAATAGGTTAGAGTGAGGTACCAATACAGGCAATCTATTGTAAGGATATCTTTATATGACCTACGTATATGTCATAATCGGCTTCTCTAATTGCAAAACCATATTAAAAAGACCTTGAGTATTGAATTAGACTAACCACACGTACGTAGATGAAAACTAAACTATCGCTAAATAACTTCTATATATTCCCTCGTAATACACAACACAGAGCTCCAGAAACGCTAGATAATATTTTAGTAACAACCCAAACCTACGAGAGAACACGCAATAAAAGATTCACTAAGCTCCAACGAAGTCTAGGCATTGAATAATTCCGACTGTAATTAACTTTCGGCGTTCAACCCAGAAACGTCGCGCCAAATGATAGAAATCTAAACCAATTTACAAGTAATCAAAACCTTCAATCTCGGAAGATCAAACAACTCTCAACTTGTCCGAAAACTAATCTCCTTTAAAACAACAGATGGGAGAGAACAGGCAACAAACGTCGTTCCCGGATGCCATTGAAAGTATAGTGCTATTGGTATCTTAGAGACATTCAGTGTAAACAAGGAAGATTAAATATTGCGAGCATTAGTCATAAAGAAAACCTGATCAAATAAACAATTGAGGCTGTTATTCTTAATTGAAATAATTCAGCGTCAGAGCCTTGCTGACAATTCATAGTGGATATACATAACTGAAACCGCAAGATCGTGCTGTATATAATCTGTATATAACCGATTCTAATGGAAATCATTACATTTCATAAGGTAGTCTGCATTGGTACGTCTCTCTTACCTATTTGTACCGCCAACTAGCAGTGTTCGAACTGCTGTGCTCCGGTTTGAAGGGTGAGGGACAATTAAATAATCGGGTAGTGTGACATAATATCTTTAAGTCAAAAGCTTGGCAACGCGTTAGTGATATCGTTGCAAAGTTACAAGGATCTATAGGTTGCGGTGACGCTTATTTTTAAACAACTCGTATTGCATGTTTGTCGACCTGGTCTAATTAAAAAAATCTCTTAGGAAATACTTAATACAGAAGAGAGCATCTGACGTCTGATATAATAATGTTAATTAAAATGTAATAATTTGAATATTGAAAGATTTAAAAACTCTAAAATAAAAATTTGTTTTTTATATATTCAGGAAAAAAATATTGCGACTATACATTTAAATATATACTAGCCTATCTTAAAGTGGAATCAAATTATATACAGTAAGCAAAAAAACATTCATTAGTTAAGAAGTTCATCCTGGGCAAATCTCGTAACATAAAATGTTTATGTATAAACAAAATATGCAGCACTAATATCGAAAGCAATTTAAAAAAAAGAGCTTGTGTATTCCGGCTTATCTCCAAAACGACCGTTTAACAACATTTGTACAAGCAAATAACCGAAATTAGTTACAGTCATACAAAGTAACCTAAATAACTTTGATTACAGAGCAAGACGAGGATTTACCAAAACAAAATCCATAAAAACTGCGACTCAAATATAAAGAAGTACGATCGTATTATAAAACCTACTCTTACGGGGGTGAAGTTACTAAGACTTGTATTCCAGTTTTGTAGATATTATATGTGGATGAATAACAGATTGTGTTCATAAACAAATACGACTTATGTATTCTCTCTCTCTCTTTCTCTACCCCCCTCTCCCCTCTCCAGCTCGCCCTCTCTTCATCGCTCCCTCTCCCCTCTCTTTTTCTCCCCCCTCCCTCTCTCTCTCGCCTCCATTTTAGTTTATGAAAAAAAACTAAGTATGCAGTTTAATCGAAATTAAGACAAAATATATCTCAATTAAGAGTTTCAACATTTATTTAAATCATATACTTGTTATGAATCAAGAATTGTAATAATGTGTGTGTTGTATAAAATTTTAAAAGATGCCGATATAACGTAATTGAAGAAATGTCGATATTTATATGTATAGGTATGATTATGAGAGATATATGTGATCATAGGGTATATGCGACATTGTATCTTACGTTTCCAAGGGTTTTTAATAAGATGACATGAGTTTCTATAGGCTGCAGTCATGTTTATCATCGAGCGGACCGTATGCTTGTTTGCTGATATCATCCTTCAAACCGAAACACAGCACTGCGAACATTTGACGGGTATTTGACGGTCAAAATAGATGAGAGTGAGGTACAAAAGGTTTTCAAACTACCTTTAAATATTTAAATGTAATATATTAAATACGTATGCTTAGCGTAAATACATACAGATCGTAGATTATTACCAGGGGAGGCCTATGTCCAACAGTGGACGTCTGATGGCTGATATGATGATAATGATGATGATAAATATATTAAAACCCGTTTCGATTTAATATAGTTTAGGATAATATAGTTCACAGGTGATATAATATATCTGTTAATAAAAATTATGTTAAACACGTGTTGCTTTCGACTGCTATTTTATTTATTTATTTAACTTTATTGCACAAAATGTTACAAAATGTACAAATGGCGGACTTAATGCTAGATGGCATTATCTCCCAGTCAACCATTACACAAAACAGAAAAAATATATATATATATAGTGGTGCAGGCAATATATATAGTAAATACGAGATTAACAAAAATACTTCATAATACAATAAAACCACAGTAGAGGGCTCAACAGGATACAATTTTACCATGTACCTGAACGTAGAAGAGGCTTCCTAAATACAGCTGTATTTTTTAAATATTTCTTTGAACGGGCCCAATTGCGTAGAGGGTAAGGATTCGGTCTTGTGCGCCTAAGGTCGCGGGTTCAGTCTCCACCCGTGACAAATATTTATACGATGATATTTATGTTTTTCCTATGTCTGGTTCAAGATTAGTAGTATATTTATGATTTCTCTGATGTCTGATGTCCGGAACACAAATGCTTTAAGCGACTTATGGCGCAATTAAGTTAATGTGTGATTTTTTTTTAATTAAAGAAAAATGGTTAAGGCTACTCTACTTGTAGAGGTAAAGAGTTTCCGCATTCGGTGATCCAGAACATCGAGTATTTTGCTACGACTTTGATCCATTTTTGTATTTCTTTTTAATATTCGTAACATAGACCCAATTTGTAGTTGTTATACCTACATCTGAGTACCAATTAAGGCCCACTGGAGCGATCACGACCCACTCTGAATAAGTTACATTCGATAAATATTAACAATATTTCTTTTTAAAGTCAATAGTTGGGTAGAAACCGAATGCTGTAAGGTTATATGGAAAGTAGTGAAATTATATACATGTCGACTCTATATGTCTGGTATAGTAGACTACATGAGATAGACCTTAGACAAAGGTCGCCTGCATAAGTACCTCACACTCACCTATTTCTACCGCCAAATATCAGAGTTCGCATTAATATGTTCCGGTTTGAAGGGTGAGCGAGGCAGTGAAATTACTGGGTGACTTAAATATCTTCAGTTCAGAAGGTTGCCGACACGCTAGAAATATCTTTGTTATGATTTGCTACGGTCACGTTTTGCATCAAGAGCACCTTATTTCTTAGCTTCATTATATAAAAAAATTGAATACGTTACCACGCAATTTAAGAAAGAAAAATTAAGAAAAGAGAAACAAGCTTTTTTGTTTTTCTGTATTATTCATATTTTAGTTAATTGATTTTACTATTATTTGTCCTATTTTTATATTTAAACTAGCTGACCCTACAGGCGTAGTCCTAGTTTCACTATAATCATCATATCAGCCATTGGAAGACCACTGCTGGACATAGGCCTTTCCAAGAAAATATGTTTTTTGCCTATAACTGCCGCGCAGAGCTCAGCTATCGTGACGGGAATACTGTTGCCCATCCCCGCCCTGTGCATTCGATCTGCACTGTTTCGGATGGATATTCCGCCATTTGTTCTGGTACCTTAGTCGCCTTTTACAACACCTGGCCCAGTAAGAGGTACAATTTTATTCTGCCGGTATTTTACAGCACTATATTTTTTTCATGAAAAAATGTTGCGACTATAACTGGAGATATTAACTACGAGTATCCCACATCTCAAGCAGGATCAAACTGTACACAGTAAGAAAACAAAATATTAAAATTGTTACAGTTGATTATAAGTTCATCATGGACAAATAACGTGACACATACTTTTTCACGAATATTTGTTTTGCCTAATTAAGACAAAATCTTCGGTAATTTATCAAATTTTTTGCCGTCATATGTACCGATAATATGTATGCCAAACCCATTCTTATTATCTTATTTAAAAAAAAATATTAAAGAATGACTTTATAATAAAAATAATTTTAGTGTTAATTATTGTGCCGTGAGGTACCCGCTAAGTAGAATAGTACCTCTCCCTGTACCAGTTATTGTTGATAGATACCAATATATCTATGAGAGACAGTGTAGCTCAAATGCATGAGGTGATAACGAGCAGTAGCATTCCCGTCGCAAAAGCTGCGCTCACCGATACCAACAGTGCTTTCTCAGCGCGGCAATTATGGGCAAAATCACTGCTTTCTTGAGGAGGCCTATAAGCAGTGGTATTCTAATGGCTGTAATGATGATGATGATGATGATAGTGTTCACGAATTTATTGAGAAAATGTAGCTAATTTCACTAATTAATTATAATTGAAATTGCCAGTGGACGTAAAGTGACATTGTTTTTAGTCTCAATGCTATTTTATTAGCGAAAAGTGATGTCGTTTAAATAGTACTTTATCATCATTTATACCATGTTTTGTGCAAAAGAAAGATTTATTATTATTATTGTGTTGAATTGTTGTCCGAAATTTTGAAAGAGGACTATGACTCGTTAAGAAGTTACATCTGATAACTTCACTGTATACGAAGTTTTGTTCGGAAACTTCACAGATATTTTCCAGGTCATTTCAGATTGGAATCATATTTATCGCAAGTCAGTAGTATCAACAGTTGAAATAGTAGTTGAAAGATTTTACAAGAAGATTTTTCTTCAATTCTTATAAACATTCTTATTCCATCAACGTAATTCCTCAGGATATTTCAAATGAATGTTAATAAACATTTGCATCAAGTAATCCGAGATTACTTGGTAATTTATTTTCCACAGCTCTTTTAGGCACCGTGGCTCCCATCTCCCGGTAATAAACGAATTGCGTTTGAATTAAATTGTGTGTAACACGTAATGACTTTAAAAGCACGTAATCACTCTATGCGGTGTTTTTAATGATTCTATACATATAAACAAAAATGGAGTGTGTGTTTGTAATATAATAGCCACTTACTACGTGCACATGAATGTATATACGGTACACATACCTTTATTTTCTTTTTAAATTTTTGTCTGTCTGTCTGTTTGTTCCGGCTAATCTCTGGAACGGCTTGACCGATTTATACAAAACTTTCACTTTAAGAACGCATATGTAGTAAAGAGTAATTCAAATTATATTACTTTACGCTACAACTAAAAAGACGTATAGAATACTTAATCAAAAATGTGGCGAAATCGGGCGAAAATTTACGTTAGTTGCGTGCGCTGCAACGAAATTGATAATTCAAAAGGAAATTTCTGCTGAAAGTCACAATTCTATACAGAGAAAGTCGCGGGCATAGCAGAGTTTTTAAATATGATCCGGTGTAATGAATATATTTATAAATTATTCAGTTCTACGTTTGTAAAAAACAACGGGAAGCGACTTTACATTATTCAAGCATTGTTCCTAAATGTACTTCCTTTTTAAGTAAAGTCTAACACTGAAATATGACACACTGATAGAATAGTGTGTTAAGAGATCAATGTTGTGTGAAAGTTGATGTTGTGACAACAATGGAGAAAAGAATATTAAGATGGTAAGGACTTGTAGAATGGATGGTTGAAAGTAGAATGACTGCACAAATATATATAACGGAATTGATTTAAAAGTTATTCATAAGTACGAAGAATAAACCAGCGTGGGTAGGAATAAACGAAAGAGGTATATCAAGATCGTTGCAAGTGGAGATCTACATTTTTTTAGTTAACATTATATCTCATACATTGACTTAACTTTGAGATTTATCACTTAAAGCGCTTTACTTGTGTTCGACAATTCAGACAACAATAGACTAACCAAGACACAAAACTAAGACATGTTAATTATATAAATATTTGTCCTAGGTAGGTATTGGAGTTATAGGTATTGGAGGTATAGGTATTGGAGGTATAGGAGTCTTGGCGCACAAGATAGGATCACTGCTATCTGCGCTATTGGGGCTCAACGAATTCTGATTACAATTTGTTGCAATAAGCCTTCTACCATTATTTAAGGACAATTTATTCACTAATTAGTAAAGAGAAACGTACGTATCTTGAACTAAGTGGTCGCCTCTTAACACCTGGTACAGAGAGAAGTACCTTTCTACTCCGCTGGTATCCCTCAACACGGTGGAATAACCATCCGAAATAGTGCAGCTCAATTACAGTGGACTTGCGATAGGCAGCAGCACTCCCGTCGTAAAGAACTCTATTCGGTTGCCACCACGCCTTGCGCGGCAATTGTGGGCAAATCTCTCCGCTTCTTGAGGAGGTTTACGTTCAACTATGGATTTCTTACGGGCTTTTTTGTTAACCTAATGTTGTTTGATCTCTGATCCCCCTCCTACCGGAGCGGGACCGTCGGTGATCACTCAAGATCGCCTCTAAAGCACGGATCTAAGCTTGAAGGGCCATCGTTTGGGAGGACTTTAAAAGAGTGAAGTACAGCCGGTATGCTCTATGTGAAAGGGGATAACAAGCACTCGATTTCTTATGACTGATGTAATGAAATACATTCATTTGCCGCCTGACATGTTACATGCCACCACAGCTAACACGCCTATTAATTAGTCTTAAATGTCAGTGTTAATTTGCCGATATATCTTTCCTTGCGTCTTTGAAACTGTTGCCAGACGTCAAGATTTATACGTTTTTAATGCGGACTTTTTGATACGCTTTATTGTTGTGTTTGTTTTTAAACACACACTATAAAACCCATGTTAAGGCTAGGAATGCTTTAAAATTCTTTATCGGATTCTTTATGTTTATGTAGATATATTGTTTGTCTTATGAAACATGTATTGTCTGAACGGCTTAATTTATTATAAAAATTCATATATTTAGTAAGAGGTCTTGTCATTCAGTTCCCACGCAAATTGTTATTTTTTTTGAGCAATTGTAGTATTTAGTATATCCTAGCTTCCTGAGATTAGTATATATATATATATATATATATATATATATACATATACTAATCATTATATATGCATGCATGATATGCAAATAGCATTGTAAATAAAAAACTTAAACAGAAAAACAATAGACAAAAATAGTTATAACATAAAAAGTGATATATTCTTTTTATTAATTGTCGTATTAAATAACACAATATAGTGAGAGAGAAACAGTGACGTAATACCGTTATCTTTAAGCGTATATCAGAAAGAAGTAGAAAAAATAAGCAAACTCTGGAGTCTTGGTAGCTCTATGGTCGGATTATTGGACATGTAATCTAAGTTGTGGGTTTGATTTTCACTTGGCCTTACACGTTGATATTTACTATTAAAAAATGATATTTCAAAAACCCTAAAATACAAATGCTACAATATAGTATTACGAAAGCACATATATAAAATAAAATAATAGTAAAAGAAAGTTTCAGGTATTCTGAAAACGTATAGAGAGTTAAAAACTAAGATTTAAGCTTTCAGCATAACATAAAACGAGATATTATACTCGTATTAACAAATCCATAGAATTAAAAGCATGTAGTATAGTATTGTAATATTGAATAAACTATGTTGCAAACCATTTTTATTTATATAACGGAAAACGTAACCATTTAGACATATTACGAATTTATTGGAATTGACGGGCCCGATGGCGCAGATGGTAGTGATCCTGTCTTGTGCACCAGGGGTCGTGGGTTCGATTCCCACCCAGAGCAAATATTTATATGATGATATTTGTGTTTGCTCTGTGTATGGGTGTAAAATATATGTATTTAAGTAGTATATTTGTGATTCCTCTGTTGTCTGGCGCCCGTAACACAAGTGCTTTAAGCGACTTACCACGGAGTCAGGTCAATGTATGAGATGTTGTGGGAATTTATTATTATTATTATTATTGGAATTAGGCATACAAAACTTTCTAAGCATAGTGATGACAGAAGCTAATGAGTTGAAAATTGAAAATTGAAAATTGAAAATTGTTGAAAATTTTTTAGATATTACATTCTAAATTAAATTTTTAAATAGATATAGGTAAGGTTTAAATATAGACAGCAACAAATCAAACCAAAAATATGCAAATAAGACAATCTATTAACAAAGATCCAGATAGACAATAAATTGTGAAATGTATGACATAAATATTATTTTGTGCATACTTTACATACTCCAGACGTTCCGCAATGTAAAGGTGGCTACAGATATGTGCGCCGTGAGGATTGCTGGTTTCACATACATTCATCATCAGCATTATTACAGCCATTGGAAGTCCACTGCTGGACACAGGCCTCCCCAAGAGGGAATTTTGCTCATACTTGCAGCGCTGTACAAGCGTGTTGGCCATCGCAAAGCGTAGTTTTCATGACGGGAATCCTGCCGCCTCCTTTTTTCAGTATTTCTGGAAGAACTTGCCCGGCGAGATTAAGGCTAACAGTCTAGAGTAAAGCTAAATAGGCGCAAAGAGGTGTCGAGTTTTGTAAACCTGCTCATTCGTTATTTACCTAACCGTAAGGTTGGTGAAGATTGAGTGCCATAGACGTTTCATTTCCATTAGGTAGACCTCATACAAAAAGCCGTCTGCATTGATACCTCATTCTCACCTATTTCTACCGCCGAATAACACTGATCGCATTGCTGTGTTCCAATTCGAAGGGTGAGAGAAGCAGTTAAATTACTGGGTAATGTGACATAATCTTCAAGTCACAACTCTGGCATCACGCTAATAATATCTTCGTGATATTAAAAGATCCCCACCCAGATATATTTTTATGATAAATATTTGTATTTGTTCTGTATATTAGAGTTATGTAATCTAAGTATTACATTTGTCTTCCCTATATTTAGGTACTTATCTTGAAGTCAGGTCAATGTATGAGATGTTATGTTAATTAATTATTCCAAGTACGTCGCCGGCACATCGCCAATCTAATAAGTCAATATAAGCTTATGTCACTTACGAGATTGAAGATGACCTAAGAAACAGTCTGGCGCTATGGACTCTTTGGAGAAAGATTAATCAATGTGGAGAAATCAAGGCTAATGTTTCAAGATCGATGCTAGTAATATGCTTCCATCCAATAGTTCCTGCTTATGATATTGAGCAAGTTAGAGCATGCCGCGTGGTACTGGTGAGAAAGAATAGTCCCTTACTCTGTACCAGGTGTCGTAAGAGGCGACTGAGGTACTGAGACAGACAGATGACGGTATACCCGACGCAGTTTAGTTCAAATGCCATAGGGCGGGGATGGGCAGCCGCTTTGCCGTCACGAAGATACGCTCTACGATTGCTACGACTCTGTAGAGCGGCAATTATGGGCAAAATATCTTCTCTTTTGGGGAGGTCTATTTCCATGATGATGATGAAAAATTTAGATAACCTTATTATTAGTATATCCTTAAATATGTATGCATGTATAGACACGAGTACATAACTAATTGTAAACAACGTCAATAAATAGTATAATAGTTAATCTGTTAAACTATAATTTTATTAAAATTTGTGTTAAAAAAAGCATTACAAAAACGAATTTCATAAATTTGGGTATAATGCCGGAAAAGTTTTTTGGTAAATGCTTTTTTTATTTCTACTCTGCCTCTAATATCGCATTGTATTTTTAACTTCGAAACGAAAAAGCATACCCTTTAAAATATGAGAAAATCATTTCTCACCTAAAAACTGTCGAAATCATATTATTTGATATAATATTCGAACGTAACAACGAAACAAGTCGATATCCGCCTTTTGAGAAGCAACTGGAAATTTCATACGAAGCCGAGCTCATTATTTGTTAAACACAAGTGTTGAAGTTTTGAGTGAAACAATTTGTAGACAATACATAAACAAACAGGGACGCGTGCGATCAGATTGTTGATACATACTGTAAGCTCGGTAGTATTGTACAAAATGTCTATTGAACATCAGTAAACATTATGCGACTCAATAAATCGCACACTTTTTATCATTCATCATCATCTTGATTATCATCATATCAGCTATTGGAAGTCCACTGCTTGACATAGGCTTCCTCAAGAAAAAGGGATTTTTGCCTATTATTGCCACGCTGGGCAAGTATGTTGGCAATTTTAGAACACAGCTTATGCGACGGGGATACTGCTTCCTATCCCCGCCATGTGCATTTGATCTACACGGATATGGAAGGGTATATCGCTATTTGTCAGTTCTGGGACCTTGGTCGCCTCTTACGACGCCTGGTGTAGGGGGAGGTACTACAATTCTACTCTACCGGTACTTCACGGCCTATTATTACATATTACATACCTGTTACATCTCGTTAAAGAGTTTTGAAAATTTATAAAGGCTACTTCTGTTTCAATGTTTGAAGTATATAACAAGGAAATTGAATTTTGATGTTGAATAAATTCATTTAAGAAAACACAAAAAATTTAAGTTTTACCTGCCAAGATAAAGCAAGCACCAAATCTAGATAAATATACAACCGCGAGCTAAGACTATGTATAAAAATTTCGTGGCACAGGGTTTGTCAAGGTTGAACTTCGAACTTCCAACTTTCAGCTTTCCGACTGAACTTTTAGTCAATATTTGTTTACTATATATTTGATCCAACTTCAGAGGTAGGATAATTTGCCTCAATGTATAGTCATAATATTTTTTTCATAATTAACAAATAAGTGTAATTAAAATGGGACACAACAGTTTAGGAAATATATAAAATATGTGAGAAATAAACAAAGCAGCAAGAGTTTTCGCTCTTGGACAAAATCCGTATTGGCGGTAAAGTGTTCTTTTAAACGAGTGTTATTGGTTGGTAAAATAGATTTTGGTGGGCAATTTCTAAGATCAGACATTTAACCAGTCTTGGGAATTGGGGCGACTTTTGCAATCTCAACTAATGGGGAAAGTCGTACAAGCGTCGCAGATGGTAGTGAACCTATCTTGTCTGCCAAGGTGGTTCAGTCCCACTGAGAAGAAATCGGAATTAACATGTACAATAATTCTGCTTATTAAAGTATTGAATTTGTGTGTCCTCGTCGTTGTCTACCGTCCTTGACACAAGTGCATTATGTGGCTTATTTCGATGTCATATCGACGTATGAGATGTCGAGTGATTTTTTTTATTTGTGATTTGTTAGACTTTATCTATTTTTGTCATCTTTCATTGTCAATATTTACATAAAAGTATAGAATGGTGTTCGCATTGCTGTTTCGGTTTGATGGGTGAGAGAGGGGTGAGTGAAAGTACTAAATAATATGACTGTACTGGTAATATCTTCAATCACAAGGTTAGCAATTTGCTAGTGATAATCTTGTGATATTCATCATATCAGCCATTGGAAGTCCACTCCTGAACATAGGCCTCACTATGAAAGAGGAATTTTGCCTATAATTGTCGCGCTTGGCACGCATACTGCCAATCGCAGCTTTTGTGCCGGGAATGCTGTTCCCCATCCCTGGCCTACGTAAATACGTAGGCCAGGGCCAGCTCAAATGAGCTACACTGTTGCGGATGTTTATACCGCCATCTGTCGATTCTGGTACCTTAGTCACCTATTACGACACCTAGTATCGGGGGAGGTACCATTCTATTCTACCTCACGGCTAATTATGATATTACGAGCATCTATAAGCTTCTGTAGTGCTTACTATCACGCGGACTGTACGCTTGTTTATCGATCTAGTGTAATAAAAAATATAAAGTCCAATTAGAGAATTCTATGTATGGAGGCGTTCTATCCAAAGCCAAACATTTTTGTAGATACGTATGACAACTGATAGTAGTCTACAACCTTGATCAGGGCGTCGGAGTCCAGTTTGGAAAACTCCCTAAAACAACACCGACTCGTCTAGAACGTAACAACATAAGCCTTTTCGCCCAAGTGACTATCGATTCTGTACATACTTATCGCAATGTGCCTTGCCCTTCATTTCAACCGATCGTGTCATATATATAATATAATATATTTACACAACATCTCATACATCGACCTGACCTCGAGTCAGGCTTACTTTGGAGTAAATCAGCAAATCTTCACAATTATTATCAAACACTTAAACATATATTTTTAACACCCATACACAGACCAACACAAATATTTGTCCTGGGTGGAGATCGAACCCACGACCTCTGGCGCATAAGATAGGATCACTACCATCTAAGTAATCTGGTCCGTCATATGGTGTACAAGTTATTTCCCGAGACTTTGTCTACGCATGATCAATACTTCAAGGAACCCATCATTATTAAGTAGCTTCATATATCTATCCTATTTATCTTTAAATATATATTTAGCGATATTATTTATATTCATCAACATTGGTTCTAGGGCATATTTGTAATGGCATAATAGATAAAAGGTGGTTATTATGCCACATTACCCAGTAAATTCACTGCCTCTCTCACCCTTCAGACCGGAACACAGCAATGTGAACACTGCTATTTGGCGGTAGTAACGGGTGAGAGTGAGTTAGGTATCAATGTAGAGGTATGAGGTCTACCACATGGAAATTTTATTTTCATTAGAACAAATACATGTATACCGGTGCTTTTATTTACTTACTATATATCTTCTGATATGGATTGTTACATTTTTGTTAAAAAATAAGTCAATATTTTATTATGGTGGAAAATCTATGAATTTTGTGTTTATTGTATGGAATAGTTAAAATCTAAACGGCACCCATTCTATACTAACGCAGACGACCTTTTATATAAGGCCTACGTCATGTAGATGGAACTTGGCAGGCGTTTGGGATACAAATAACCCTTATCGGTATATTTTGGAATCAAAACTTGATTATAGCTTGTGATAATAATAAGCTTTACATTTAAAGTGTTATTGAAATCCATTCAGTAGTTTCTGCTTGCTTGTAGTAAAGAATAAAAACACACACTTTACATCCACAGATTCATACAAAAATACGCTTTTGTGGGATATCGCTGCTGTGGCTATTTCTTGGATATTTTTATTTCAGTTTCGACCTCTATGGAAACATATATTTTAAACAAATATAAATAATAAATATGTTTGTTGGTATGTATTGCATAATCACCCAAAAATTTGAAGGGTCCTACACATTGTAGGGTCAGATTATTATCTGAATTAATAAGTAACAATCCTCGACACAAAGTTATGCTCTACCAAGGCCACCACATTTGCCCAGTCCAGCGCGAAATACCTCTTCTTTGGCAAGCTTCTGGGATCTTTGGGAAGCAAATGTAACAGTAGATATTCCACGACTGATATAAAGACGATGATGATCCCCAACTCGTAATTAAATGGTTCACGGAACTTATTAAAAAAAATCCTTACAATAACGTAGATTTATTATGTACTTTTTGTTTGGGATATAATAGGTTTTAGTAATGTATTCTTATAGTATGTAAACTGTCAATTGCAAGCGTTATTTTATGGATAATTTGTAATTGGTTGATTTATTTTTACTTACTACTACTTTAAACTTTACGACTATATTTATAACTAGATTTATACTTTCTCATATGATCATCGTTATCACAGCAGTAAACGTCCCTAAAACTTCCACTGCTGAACATAGGCATCAAGAAAGAGGGATTTACACATAATTACCGCGCTTGGCAATCATGGTCGCAATCACAGAGTATAACTTCGCGATGACAACGTCTCTACCAATCCCCACCCTGTTGCATTTGAGTTACACCGCTTTGGGTGGATATACCGCCATCTCTCGGTTCCGGTACCTCAGTCGCCTCTTACGATACCTGGTACAGGGTAAAGGGCTATTCTACTAAGCTGGTACCTCGCGAATTTCTTTTATAGCGCAAATTTTAGTGCAATTAATATTTTCTTAATTTCGTTACTTAATTATGTACTTGTATGCTAATTTAGTCTGTACTCAATTAAATGAACAAACAAATCAATTTTCATAAATAAATAAAGCCATCTTCGTGCGTCGTAATTTAGCCATTAGCTAATAGGTTTTTAATAATTAGACAATTAAAATTTTAATGAAATATATAAATAGCAAGATAAATAATTAGAGGTTATTGTTTAAATTCAATGTTATCACGTATATTTAATTATTGAACATTATTTAATACTAGCAATGCCCCGCGATATCACCTGCGTAGTAAAAATATACAGGAATAATATTCGAAATATCATTAGGATAAAAGCTATAATTTTTTATAGAACAAACGGTTGGTTTCACTTTAGACCAACCATTTACCACGATAGGACTACTGGACACAGGCCTCTCCAAGAAAGTAGGATTTCTGCCTACTACGACCACGTAGTGCATGCGTGGTGGCAATCTCGGAGCATAGCTAGACGGGAAAGCTGCTCATCCTCGCACTGTTGTAATCAAGCCACATCGTTTCGGGTGGATATACCGCCATCTCTAGATTCCGGTAACTAAACCGCCTCTTACCGCCTTCTCTACTCTACTGGTAACACACAGCAGTGTCCAATAAACTAATTGAAATACAATAAAAGTTTAATAAAAACTTCTCAAAACATGTTTTGTCGTCGATCCTAATCAATAATTTAAATGAAAATCTTTTATCGAAATATCCTATTAATTAGCGAGCGAAAGTTGTATTTAACTGATATAATTTATACTTTATTTAGAACATTTAATTAACTTCATTAATAGAATATTTAATTAACACGTGACAGATTATTTTATAGGAGGCAGAACTCATACTAAGGTCGTCTGTACTTTACTTATTGCTGTACATTCGTACTTTACTCTCACCTATTTCGACCGCCAAATAGTAATGCTCGCTCGTAATTCCTGTGAACCCGTTGGTAGGTTGAGAGAGGCAGTGAAAAGCCATAAGTAGGCAATTCTCTTGTGATATTTTTTACACGCGTGTATAGGCTGCAGTGTCTCTTACTATCAAGCGAACTGCAAGCTGGTTTTTCACTCAGGTCTTTTAAAAAAAGATATGTCTAACTTATATTGTTATAACTTTTTTTATAGTACTGTCATAAACAGTACTATAAAAAATCGGTTTTATATTTCTATTTATTAAATACACAGAACAAGATTATTCTCTCCGCGTTAAGAATTATTGAAATTTTAATGAAATGGGATTTTGAATTTACCTATGGAAATAGATTTATCTATCAGGCGATGTGAAGACAGATTAAAAAATTTATTAATCAATAAACTAATTTTAATAAATTCATAAAACATTTTATTTATTTTCATGCGATGTACCAACGAAATAAAAATGCATAATTAACTCAAAAGAGTGTCATCATCATCATACTAGCCACGGAAGTCCACTGCTGGACATAAGCCTCCCAAAAAAGGAGGTTTTTTGCTCATAATTGCTGGCCAAGCGTGTTGCCAATCGCAGAGCGCCCATTCCCTCCCAGTGCATTTTTGCTGCACTGTTTCGGATGGATATATCGACATCTGTCAGTTTTGGTATCTTAGTCACCTCTTATAACAACTGGTGCAGTGGGAGGTACTATTCTAGTATGCCGGTACCTCACGACACAGTAAAAGACTATATTTACATAGTAATTTTAGCGTTAACGTATTTTATGCCGGTATTTTCATCCAAATTAATGAAATTGGTGCATGCTATTATAATCCTATTATATTCACGTGGAGCACTCTACGTTTCAGCCTAAGGTCATTTAAATTTTGTATTGCATCTTTAAGCATCATGAAATGGCCAAAATTTTCAAATGTTCTCTAGTTATTTGTGAATAGTAATTTGGTTTAACAAAAAAAATAAACGTAGGTATTTTAAGTAAGTTCTTCCTGCGGTTTTTTCTTGCTGGTAATCTTGCGTAATGAACCCATAAACTTAGTCATAAGATGCCGCCCGCAGACTAGTATTAAAAAGTCAATGATCTATTTGATTGAATGACTCTTATAACACCAAAGCTTGTCAGGGGGCTTGGTCATTTGCCCGAAATTGTAATAATCAAATCTATATCCATAGGCCTTTTTCAAGACATATATGACTTTGATTTTATTATCGATGTTTCAAAATGACTAATATTACAAATTTCGACTATAGATAGGAAAAGTCCTTTACTTTTCTATATTTAAATTTACCTTTTCTGTTTTATTAATACACGAAACTAGAAAATTAGCAACCCATTTGCTATAACCTTATTGGACAATATTTACAGTATTGTAATTATGACAACATTGTAATTAAGTTAATGTCGATGAAACATTATTGAACGTACAAAACTTTTTTTTATCAATTTATTGAATAGAATACATTTATATTTTTAATCTTTAATATTTAAAATAATTTTAAGCTACATACAACTCGAAACATTATAAACGACAAAAATCCCTAAATAGACTAAGATTTCCCGTTCTATTTCACTACAGCAAACATAGTCGCGCTGTTCTTCAGTCTAAGATATCCTTACAAATATTATGCAAATGACCAAAATGGGTCAAAACGACCACTCAACTCGAAGCTGCCAGCAATTAGAATATATTAACTGTTAACTGAGGCTGGATGACGCTTCAATTTAACGGGGTTATTGTACAAATTGACACTTCCATGTTTATACAATACAACGTGAAATGAAGCTGTCAACAAACTTTATTGACAAAAAACAAACGCGGTTTATAATATTTTTAGAACCATTCATTTGAGAACAGTTTTTATGTTGCGTAAATTGCAATTAGCAATAGATCGTAGCTTAATAGTAATATATTTTTAACTTTTCACTTAAATGTCACTTTCGTAAAGTTTTTGAAACGTTTCACAGGCGGTAAAAATAGTACACGTAAATTTTAAAAAGTATTAGATCTTTAAGAGTAGATATGAAATATTTATTAAAAAGGTGCAAACAATTACTTCTATTAGAAGATATATTTTACTTTAAAATAGACATTAACAAAATATAGCTTTCATGCAAATCAAAAGGTATTAAATTAATATTTAGTTATATATAATTATAGCGGGTAAACATTTTACATTTTCATTCACATGTTTATTTATTTACTAAAAACTTCACAATTATAACTTCTTATACGACTCCGATATTTTTACTAGAATGTAATTTATTTAGGGTAACCAACGAAACACTTTTTAATAAGACCATTAAGAAAAATTTTATGTGGTGCCACAATTACACGCTTCCACGGTATGACGTCGGCGAGCCCATAAACGAGTGTTATAATTGACGTTAATCAAAAAATATTCTTATTTAATTTTGTATTTTTTTTTTAAAAAGAGGTATACTTACTTAACGTTCATTAACGTTCTTTATTTGCTAAATATATAGACAATAGTGCCTCGGGAGACTTTATTCCAATATGATTAAATTAGGTTATAATAAGAAATAATAGTCCAAATTATAGTATAGACAATTTTTTACAACTAAATTTAGTCAATATTTTTACTGCGTAATATTTTCTTATATATAAAACGTATTGATGTTGCCATGTTGAAGTTGCCGTGCAGTACCGACAATGCCGTGTGGCACCGGCAAAGAACAATATTACCTCCCCTTGTACCAGGTATCTGTTTGCAGCAGTATTCCCGTCGCAAAGCTATTTATGTACATAATTCCTTCTTTCTTGGGGATGCCTATGTGCAACAATGTGATAATATTTTGAGGTTATTTGAATGTTAAGTGTTAAGATTTTACATTAAAAGTCATGAAACAAGTGTTAAATATTTTTGTAAACTGTCTCTTAAGAGAATAAAAGGGGGGGCGTCAAATTATTTAAAAGTTAAAGTTATTTCAATAACTTAAATGAATTTGTATAAAAAGAAAAGCTTACTGACTGACATAATTAGGGCCTAAACTATAAGGTCAGAAAAATTTTGTATTTCAAAGCCCCTTTACCGAGAAAAAATATAGGATATAACATCATGCTAAGACCAAGAACAGCGCAGCTTAAATAATACCACGTTTGTCTTCAATTTCACGCGAGTGAAACCGCGGGGCGCTGCTTGTATTGGATATTCGAATGTTCATCCATAAAGGTGCTAATTGTGCTAAAACATTTTCAACAATTGCCTGTATCCTATTTGTTACCGTTCGAAAGCAAGAAACGCGACATTTTGAAGACGGCTATAATTTCATTTTCTCCGGTTTTCTCGAGTACAATGAACTTTCTTAATTACATGGCGAGCTACAAAGGTTTGCCTGGATTGTTCGGTTGAATCGGTGTTATTGTATCGAGATTTTATCACCTTCACCCAAGTTAAGGCATCAGACCGTTTCTAATGAGATTTCCTTACAAAATTCGAATAGTACTATAAATTTTATAAGATAATGGATGGGTGTTTTCATTGTTATTCTAAAGAATTTAGTGTTAATAATGTCGCCGTCATTGAAATTGATTGACAAAATGTAAAAAATCTCAACGTGATCTCACATAAATTCGTCCTTAATCATTTTTATATGCTTCAATTTCTTTGCACACAATAATATCATCACACATTTTTTTTCATCTTCATTATAGCCATAAGAAGTGCACTGTTGGATATAGGCTGCCCCAAGAAAGAAAGAATTTTACCCATAATTGCCACGGTAGACAAACGTCTTCGCAATCGCAGAGCGCAGCTTTCGCGACGGGAGAGCTACTGCCCCTCCTCACCCTTTGCATCTGAGCTACACTGTTCCGGATGGATACATCGCCAACTGTCGGTTCTGGTGGACATTAGTTGCCTCTTACGACACCTTGTGCAGTGGAAGGTACCATTCTGATCTGTCGGTACCTCACGCCTTAATGTCAATAATAACATACTGGCTATTATTTTACGCCTGAATATACATGGGAACCATACATTCTAGGGATAGATTTTTTTATTCTCATATACACACTGTGTTCGTTTGACAGTCAGTTAATAATCTACACTAATATTATAAAGAGGAAAGATTTGTATTTTTGTATATGACAAATAAATTCATTAGAAAACTACATTATCATTGAGTAACATAGGCTATATTTAGTACTAGATCTCTATAAAAATCTTTAGAAATTCTTATTAAAACCAACCGAAAGTGTAAAAATTTTTTCCATAAAAATGTCTTTCATTGCATACGCTGCGAAGAGTATTAATGATTCAATAATATATCAATATCTACAAGAAAATTCGCGAGACCATATGTCTAACTATTGTAGTTATCTCACTATAACTACTTTTTTACATTAAACAAATTGATAGATGTGTGATGTGTGATAGACAATGACACGTCTACGTTGAGAAATGAAGTAAATACTTCTTATCATCCCATGAGCACACTTTTTACAGTATTCCGATATGTTTTTTGGTTTACCTATCCTGCTACTAGATGGCGCTTTCTTTAGAACACACTATCAGGCTCTCCTATTGGGGACACTTTTAGGAGAATGATCTTTCAAACGTTTTTACATGAATTATCTTCATTGCTTTATTCTTTTATGATAAAACCCTATTTTACAGATTTGATTTTGATACATTAGTCTGCTGTTTTGTTTTATTCTTCGTATATACCGAAAATACATTTGAGAGCGTTACAACATTTCATAGTTAAATAGGAGGCATAACTACATTTTTTTATAAATTATATATTTATTTATTAGACTACTCTGTATAATTTGTTAATTTTTACATCTTTTGCTCAACATTTCAGTTATCTTGCGGCATCCGTTCTCAATATCAAGGAAAGTTAAAACACCGCGTTTTATATCCGTTAAGATATTAGTTTTTTTTATTATAAAATATTATATTTGAGCCATATTTTTTTAAATATCTACTCAGATAATCTTAGCTAGTATATTAAAGAATCTCTTCCTGTGACTACATTATTAATATTTAGTGCTAAGTTTGCAGGAATTCGAAGATGTTCGTCGAACATGGCATGCAAAAAAAATACCTTCTTCGACATAAACAGTTTATGCGGCAAAATTTGATTTAAACACGTAACGTTATGTCTGTCAAATAACCTTAAGCGAACGCGAACCCTGAGGTTCATGATAGAATCACTACCATCTTCACCATCAGATTTGTCAAAGGATATCTTAGAGACACACATACACAGTAGAATGACACACATACTCGTGTGTGAGTATATGTGTAAGTGCTTGTGCGACGCACACACTAATATAGTCCTATATTTTTTTTTATATTTTTACCTATATTTGCTAAAATACCTCGCTACAGTGGGTTACTGATCTGCACTTACAGAACTTAAAATACAGTATTATCCTAGTTTACGTTCCGTCTATAAACATATTTATTAAAATAAACTATACTAATTTCAGATTTATAACATTTTACATGAGGTAGAATTCATACAAAAGTCGTCTGCATTCGTACCCTACTGTCACCTATTTCTACCGTCAAATACCTGTGTTTAATGGGTGAGAGAGGCAGTGTAATTACTAGATAATGGGACATAATATCACAGACAGAAGGTTGAAAACGCTATAGCGATATCCTTGTGATATTACATACGGTCTGGAGTGACGCTTACTATCGCGCAGTACAGTCCGCTTGTTTGTCGACCTTGTTAAATAGAAAGAAATACAACATCATTTAAAAGAAATATACAAACAGATTTGTTAGTAAAATCTGTACATTAGAGTTCCGTAAATATTATCTTTCTGTGAAAAAAGGCTAAAAGGCGTTTACGATATCATTACACGTAACCTCATTTGTAGAGCAAAACCAGGCACTAAAAACAGGGTAAGGAATGCTGGAGGTTGAATTCCGGAAAGCGTTAGGTAACCCAAACAAACTAATGAGCGAACATTTTTTACTAGATTACCGTCCGTAATTTCGTATGCGTGGACTTGACTCGTAGCATTCCTCGGGATCTCTAGTTTTCCCTAAACAAAATATTACTTATGAGCTAGATATATTTTCTAACATTTGCATGTTCATGACTCATATTAAACCTGCTCTTTTAAGGTTTTAAGACACGATTTACATTATTATGCCGAAATAAATAAAAGTTAAAAATACTTATTATACACATTTACTCTGCACTTTCGTGCCGAATTTCACTTGGAATCGTCTGACTGGTGTGTTTAGATAACCAATATATATATATATATATATATATATAGAAACAAAACTATTCGATTGCCGAACCGGCACACGGTTATCCATAGCATTGCATGAGAATTCTCCATTATAATAATTCAAACAAAGAGGAAGTACAAAAAAATTAACTTTTATCAGACATAAGCCATCTTATGCTAATAAAGGGGATTGCATCCAGCACAATTAATCAGCTTCTTATCACCATATGGGTGGTATCGCGCGGGAACCTCATTTGGAAAATAGAGAACTTACAGCCGATTAGGCAATCAGTTATGCTCATAGCCACTTTTTCGATTTAAATCCTATTCTAAAAACTCTAAGATTAATACATAAAATATATAGTCAACAGAGATCCTCAATGTCATTGTTAAATGAAAAAGGGTTTTTGCCATTTCAAAGGTAAAAGGTCACTGTAGTTCAAAAAGGTTTCAGTTTTGGAAAGATTGCAAATTTATCCAATCCGAGCGACACCTGTCGCCGGAGACTAATAAGCTTTCATTAAAACTTGTTCGGACAAGTCTATTAATTCATTTCCGAATAAATTGAAAGTAAATTTTCATTTAATGATACCAAGAAAGTTTACCTTTCGAACTTTAGTTAACATTTTTCAAAAATATAAGTAAAATAAAATACACATTTGGAGTAAATTTTATTTTCAGATTTAAATTACAATAATCAGGCAGGCAAGCGGTATGTTGAAAACCATATCATTTTTTTATACCTAATTTTATCAAGAGTTCTTGTCACATATAGTAATATCTGCTATATATATGCAAACTAAAATAACCTAGCCAAATAACAGCTAATTGACTCTACTATACACTATGCACATGCATTTATATAATAGAGCAGTACACTGCGTTTGCCGGCGAGCGCGTGCAGTCCCTGCCCCTAGAGCTGCCGGGATCACACCGTCCATCCTCTTGTGCTGAATTTCATTCATCAGTAAATTTACCCCCAACGATGGCCCCCCGAGCCCCCGTCGATCCCGCTCAGAGCTCGACCGTAGTTAAACGCGCGATCGCGTCTGCTGGGTACGCATTTATAATTACGGGCATCGGACCTCTCATCTATGAGAGGCCCCGCCCTCTTTTTTCGGTGGCGCTGGAATTGACGTCTGAGTAGTCCAGCAATAGGTTCGTCCGACAAAAAAAATAGTTTTACCGACATCTTTCGGTTCCGGTATCTTAGTCGCCTCTTACGATATAGGGAAGAATAGGTACTATTCTTCTCTATAGTAAGAGGCAAATAGTACCTATTCTTCTCTGCTCGTACCCCAGGTCTAAATATTGGAGGTTATTATATAATCTTATCGAGCCCGATGGCGCAGATAGTGGTGGTGGTGGTAATATACGCGTCAAAGGCCGTGGGTTAGAGCCCACCTAGAACAAATATTATATGATGATATTGTTGATTTGTATATTCTGTGTCTAGGTGTTAATAGTGTGTATTTAAGTATTATATTTGGGATTTCTCTGTTGCCTGTCAAGTGTTTTAAGCGGCTCACCTCGGAGTCAGGTCAATGTAGGATATTATGTTGTATATATATTATTATTAATAATGAGCGGCCCGACTCGGCTTCGCACGGGTAGACATAAATAGGTAAATATATTTAAGTAATAGGCATGCTAATTAAAATGATTATAAACCCCTCATTTGAAAAAAAAATATGCTTAACTTAAATCCTCCCTGTATACTACGTTGGCTGTGGTATTTGTAGGTGGCTACGAAGCGTATTGATTTTCAGGAGATCCTACTCGAGAAAGTGCCAAATACAATTGCTCTCGTCGAGTTAGTTACTCGATGCGCTGCGTGGCGGCCGCCGCCTGCATGTATTTTTATTTTAATTGCATGTTATCTCTTGAATGGAATGTCCGATTTCAATAATTCAAAAAGTAATCATCAGGTATTAAGACAGTTTTAAATATATTAAATTATTTATTTGGATAAAAAATTATAAATGGTATGGATAACACGGTCTGATTTTGATCGGCATTTCTATCAATTTGTTAAATGTAAAAAAATTGTTATAGTGACGTAATTACAATAGTTAGACAAATGGTCTTGCGAATTTTTTGGTCAAACAATTTTTGTCTTATCATTAATATTCTTTGCCGCGTATGCGATGAAAGACATTTTATGGCTAATTTTTTTACACCATTGGTTGGTTTTAATAGGAATTTCTAAAGTAATCTAGTACTAAATATAGCCTATGTTACTTAATGATAATGTAGCTTTCTAATAAAAAAATAATTATTCAAATCTGTCCAGTACTCTTTAAATTTATTCGCTACATACAAAAATACAAATCTTTCCTCTTTATAATATTAGAGTAAATTAGTGTAGATAGTGTATATATAGAATGCCGAAACGCTTATATATCATCCCTATTAATAATAAAGTTTCTCAGCTCTCTTGCGCCAGCTCCGATCCTTGGCGTATTGTTTGTTACAACAATGTGTTGAACGTGACCTAAAATAGTATATTAAGAATTTTTATTCAAACATAAGACATCGAAAACTACTATTGAATACTGATGTGCGGAAAATGTAGAAAGAAATATTTTTAAATCCCATCTCTCATATATAAAAGTTACATGTAAAGATATTTGTCCGGGATATACTTCCAAACTACTGATATAATTTTAATCACTTTTTTGCTAACTGTATTCAGTTTTTTATTAAAATTAACAGCACCCCGCGTTTTCACTCGTGTTAGGTTGTAAAACTTTTATACTGCCTTTTCAACCCCTTTAGAAATTTTCATGACTTTCAATAAGAAGAATCTTCACACTGAATTTCATTTGGATGAATTCGAAAACGGTCAAGTTTCATACCAACTTTGCACTTAGGAGGTGAATCTTAAAAATCTTTTCTTAGTCCTCTATAATGTTATATAATGAACCCCTGTGCATAACTTTGAGTTTCTAAACCTTATAGTAAGGCCCTACGTTGATATGTCAGTCAGTTAGTCAGTAAGCTTCTCTTATTATATATACAGATACGGGATAACTTTTACCTCAATTTAATACAGCACAACTTAACTTTAAAAAAATATTGTCTTTATGTATATATTATACATTAGGTACTCTACAATACTGGCTGATTATTATTTACGTGAGACTGTAAAGCTACATAAATTAACCTACCAGTTCTACGCCTAGATATTAAATAACACGACTGGTATTCGTTATGGAAGGATACTTTTATATTTACAACTAGTGCAAGTTTCAATTCCTATAGGATCTACAAACTTTTTACTTTACACATATTCCTCTTTAAAGGAAGGCAGGTACATCAATCACACTTATTTCTACCGCCAGTGTTCACATTGCAGTGTTCTAAAGAAAGTGTGTGGCATAATATCTTCGAGACACAAATTTGGCAACGCGCATGAATATCCTTGTCTATGACTGCCTGCGTTTGAACTCTTAGAATTTAATGGTATTCTGTTTCTGATAGTTACTTTCCACGTGAATAGAGATTTATATTTGTTTTAATACAGCCGACAATATCTATAGAATACCTTAGCTCTCTCTTAGTTCATTAATTTTTGAAGGGCAATCGTAAAATCTATTTTCGCTTCAACAAATTCACTTTAGAACGTAACCACTTGGAAATACGCATCAACTTGTACCTGAAAATGGAATACAAAGTGTCACTGATGACACGTTGATGTTACGTGTGGATTTCCAAGTATCAAATATAATTGTATCAATCATTCTCCCAACAATATCGAGTGGGACTAGTCGTGACAAAAACATATTTTATATCACGCGTGTCGCACCAACCCGTGTCGTATTTCCTATGTAACTATATAGTTGCGGAATATAATACCTGAGTAATATTCACGTATTATATGTACAAGAAAGTTTTTCCCTCTGTGGTAAACAAACAAAGACTATCGATTTTCATTTGTTTCGTTCCTGATGAACTTTCTTCATTAATCTTTCCGTACATGAGCGCTAGTATCAGGCGTACCTCTACGTCAACCTTGCCTCACAAATCACTTCTGTTGATCTTTTAAAATTATTTGTGAAGAGAATTGCTCCTTTTTAAATATGTCTCTTTTCTGTAGTTCTAAGCGATAGTAGTTAGCTTCTGTAGCTAGCTTCTAGCTGAGATGGTACTGATTCTGTCCTGGGTAAAATTCCCACCCAGAGAAAATATTTATATGATGATATTTGTGTTTTTTCAGTGTCTGGGTGTTAAATATATGCATTTAAGTAGTATATTTGTAGATCCTCTGTTGTCTAGCATCCGTAACACAAGTCCTTAAAGTGACTAACCATGAAATCATTCAATGTATGAGATGTTGCTGGAATTTAATATATTATTTATTACAGTTTGAAACTTTCCTACACTTCAACTTTTTTCTAAGGGCACATGTGATTAGGGAGAGTGATGATCAATCAAGTTTATCGAAGTTGCCAAGGAAATGTTTTCAGTGACAAATGACACTAAATTATTATTTTTTATGATAATTTTACTTAGTCATAAATGTCTTATACTATTATTTATTTTGACGTGACAACCTCTTATAAATTGGTTTGCCGGGTGAAACTTCAAGAAACTGCGTTACGCTCCGCTCACGTTATGCGCTCACAATGAGAGCGAGTGAGTGGCACGCGTCCTTCTCACTCGCTCTTATTGTGACGTGTGTTACGCAAATGTATTGCAAGTTATTGTATGTATATTTGTATATAAATACGTATGTATGTGTAAAGGTAAAAATAAAATTTTGTTAATATGAAATTCAGTGCGAATTCTTTGTATAATGTTTTGTATTAATGTTTTAAATATAATCCTTTGTATAAATAAATGTTTTAAATTGTTACTATTATTTCATCCTTATTCCTACTATATGAATGAATATTCACATTAAAATTATTTTACCACTCAAAGTCGTTGTCACGTAAAACTTTCGCCCGTATACCGACTTTACAGGCAACCAATTTTTTATCTAGAAGTATGAATACAATCAAGATAAAATGCGTTACGTGATTAATGTTGTTATTTTTTTAATTTTGTTTTATAATTTTTAAGTGTAGTGTTTTTGTTTTTTTTATCTTGTTTTTTTGATATAATTTTCTATGAAGTTTACATAATATTTCTATAAATATACTTATAAATATTGTAACTCCTATTATTTTAACTGACGAAATGGTGTATAAATAAATAAGTATACCGACAGCATAAATAATAAGGTCGAGAACTGAAATTAATTTCAGGCGCACACAACACTGCTACTTTAGCAATCAGGACAAATATTTACATGATGAATATTCGTGTTTGTTCTATGTCCGGGTGTCAAATATGTATTATATTTGTGATATCTCTGTTTGTACCAAAAATGCTTAAGGCGACTTACTTCGGAGTCAAGTCAATGTATGAGATATTGAGAGAATCTATTTATTATTTGTTGTATTAAAGCAAAAATGGTTCAAAGGTGCACATCATCATTAAAGTCATGTCCACATCTGGACATAGGCCTCCCCAAGAAAAAAAAAATTTTGCCCATTATTGCCGCTCTGGGTAAGCTGAAGCGTAGGATGCTGCTGCCCATGCCAAAGGGTGGGGCCTTTACATTGGAGCTACACTATTTCGGATGGATATAACGCCATCTGTCGGATTTGGGATCTGAGTCACTTTTTACGACACCTGGTATAAAGGGAGGTACTATTCTACTCTGCCGTTACCTCTCAGCTAAGGTGCAGAGCCTACAACAAACACTTCTATTTGAAAAGTATCTTTTGTGATTGTATCTATAATATTAAAAGGCGGTATGGTTATCATCCTAATAAATCACATATCTATATACCTATAGATGAAGACAACAGCAAATTGAATTTATATATTTCCTATAATTCTGATAACATTGCCATTTAAAAGTTTTGTATCTGATTAAGTGTGCGAATCTTGGACCCTAATGTGATTATTTACTTAAATTTCGAAAGGTCTTGGATCTGGAGTCTTCATCTAGTTCTGCGATATTTTAGAGATTTAAAATGATTGTCTATTTATTAAGGTTCAAAACCAATAAATCTATTTTGATTAAATGATTTTTTTATCGTAGTGATCCAAAGAAAAGAAAATTTAAAATAAAATAAGCGTTTTTAAATTGATATACAAACTATACTGTGCTTATATCAAACTACATACAGTGAACATACTTCTCAGTGAGACAAATAACATTAAACGAATGTTTTATGCATATATTGTATTAAAAAAGTCGGTTTACGGTCGATAGTTGAACGTGACAACGTCATAATAAATACTGATGAAATAGTTGCATTTTTCAAAAGAACGTCCGAACTGTCCGCGCGGGCGTATCGCTAACTCGAGTACGAGAGAGACAGATGTCGAACGCTGCCGAACGCGGGGCAAATTATGCCTCTTTGTCGCTCGTCCCGCGCTTTTGCTTGCTCTTCGAGCCTTAAACGGAACGCCTCAGAGCAGTGTAACGCCGCATGAGTCATGTTTTTTCGTGCGTGCAGCCGACTCCATCGAATTATAAGACGTTGTCACGTCAAAATTATACTCAAGAAATTTCCCATATTGCCGCTCTGGGCAAGCGTGTTCGCAATCACAGAGCGCAGCTTTCCTAACGGAGATACTGCTACCCATACCCGTTTTGGATGGATAAACCGTCTGTCGATTCCGATACCCTTTTCTAGGTGTCATAAGGGGCGACTGAGCCTCTTAGGGCGCCTATTAAAGGGGCCACTCCCTACTATTCTATTTTGCCGGTATCCCACGACCAAGTATATAATAGAGATATTTTTTAAAATTATCAGAACTAAAGGCAAATGGGCATTCAGTTAGCTTGGTAAGCACCACCTAAGCTAATAACTAACTAGCGTGTAATCAACCTTTCAACCTACTTTTAGCTTAATAAGATTCACTACCTCTCTCAAATAGGTAAAAAATTAGAAAGAGGTGATATACTATAGATGTAAGTATACGTTCTATCCAGAAACAGCCAATACCAAGTAATAGAAAATACATTAGAAGATAGTTTCGCGTAATATCATTGAAAGATTTTCATTACTTTTTATCTGAGATTTATTATACAGTACTTGTTGGAATTGCTTGAAGCTCGTGGAACAAGGATAAATTTGTCATTACTTTTATAATCATACTGTTCCGGATGGATATACTGACACCTAGTACAGTGGGAGGTACTACTTTATTTTGTCGGTACCTCTCGACACTCAGCCAGTACCTCACGGCACCGTAGTAACCTTAGTTGGTATGGAGTAAATAAGAAATTACTCTAATAAAAATCAGTTCTTCTTATTAAGCGTATATGTATTGCTTTTGTGGGATTTGTGACAATAACATGAATATAAGCGAGAAAATATTAATAAAATACAAACATTTTGAACAAAATTTCGCAATTTTTTGCCTTTTACTATATACCTACCTTTACAATTAATAAGCAGTACTAGTCAAACAAAAATGTTAAATTTTTAATGAAAGCTCTTTCTGATATTTCTGTAAGTAAAATAGGCAGTATGTGCAAGGCAGATTTTATCAATTCATATAATACATATAATATCATATACACATGTTAATGAAATCAGCAGTAAGGTAACGCTTCGTGCTCTCTATCGATTAAAATATTTTCTTTCTACTAAAACCAAAACCCTTCAATTCAATCCCTGGTTTTACCCATAATTGACTATGGTGACGAGTGCTGCACTAATATCTCTCAAGAACTCCTTAATAAATTGGATCATCTATTAAACAACTGTCTTCGTTTCATTTTCGGTTTGCGTAAATACGATCATATTCCCCATTACCGTTCTCTTCTCGGCTGGCTTCCCATTCGAGAACGTCGCAAAATTCGAGTTCTAACCATCCTATTTTCAATACTTTTTGATCTGTACGCACCAATTTACTTAAAGGACAGATTCCAATTCGATAGGAATTCCTCTCACAAACGTAATCTCCGTTCTTCTAATACTCTTTCGCTCTTAACTCCTTCTCATCACTTTAGTTTTTTGACAAACTCATTTACAGTGACAGCTATCCGACTCTGGAACGAGCTTCCGTTGAATATTAAGCAATCCCCAAACAAATTTATCATGAAACGCTGTCTCCGTACTTTATTTACTGATGCTGCTTCTCTAACTTTATAACCCTATTTCTGAGGTACGTTATTTTATGTATATATACATATATATATTTTTATATATCATATGCATTTATTGGGTGTATTTATACAAATATGTATGCCACGATTATTTATTTTGTATATATATTGCCTGCACCACTATACGAGTATATATATTTTTCTGTTTTGTGTAATGGTTGACTGGGAGATAATGCCATCTGGCATTGAGTCCGCCATTTGTACATTTTGTGCAATAAAGTTAAATAAATAAAAAAATAAAATACTACAATATTATATGTCATACATATAATATATGAGTAGGTTCGTATTCTATTTACCGTTAACATATGTTTATATACATATATCTTGTAATATATTAGACTACACAAACAAATCTGCACAGAGCATAAGTACCTATAAGCCTTACTTAAGCATCAATATATATTAATCATGTGCCCATCACCCTGCGCTACATATCAACTACATTGTTTCGGATGATATACCACCATCTGTTGGTTCCGATACCTTAATCTCCTCTTACGATACCTGGTACAGGGAGAGGTACTACTCTGCTGATACCTCACGGCAAAATATATTATTGTCATTATTATTATGTATTGTATATTTATATTTAAAGGTCGTAAAAATTCATGTTATCTGTATTCTGAAGCTAAAAATTATGTTTTACAAATACTTTAGATTACTGGCATCAAAAAAAATATATTCAAAAGATTTCAATCATAAATTAGTTCGTATATTTAATGTTAATTACCTCAAAATGTAACGTAAATATAATTATTTTAAACCAAAAGGATTTATCGGCTTCAAATTTGTTTTTTATATTATCATACTATTCAAATAATAGGAAAAGATTAAATGATCCAACTGTCTGTCTAAAGGTAGACTTCATACAAAGGTAGTCTGCATTGGTACCTCACTCTAACCTATTTCAGCAAACAGCAGTGTTTGCATTGCTGCATTTCGGTTAGAAGATTGAAAGAGGCATTGAAATTACTGGGAAATGTAATATAATTTTATTGAATTACAAAATTAACAACGTGCTTGTGATATTCTTAAGATAATACGAGTGTGTACAAGCTGTGACGCTTACTATCACGCCGACTGTATGCTATTTTCTCGACTTAATCGTATAAAAACAATTTTCTTATCATCATATTGTTACGACATCTACGAATCAAAATGGCAGTTTAGAAATTCCAACCGAACAAATATTTAATAAATAGAATACTGAGGTTATAAAAATCAATCACATTAACCTTACTAGAAGACGTCTCTTGCCGAAGTGTCAAATCTCGCACGTTATCGACATAAGAATAACAAAAAGTATTGCCAGTTATCAACTTTAGAATAACAAAAAGTGTTGCCAGTCATCAACTTTAGAATAACAAAAAGTATTGCCAGTTATCTCATATATTATATCACGTCAAAATATGGTTTTAACTGTAAAATACAATGTGTACCAGTTGTCTTAAGAGACGAGTGGTCGGTATATCCATACCAAACAGCTTTAATTCAACTAATTGGGTGGAGATAATATAATCAGCCACATTCTTGAAGCGAAGCTACTCAGCGATTGCGAGCACATGCCTGCTCAGGGTGGAAATAATGGCCAAAACTCCTAATAACATTACCAATCCTTTTTGAGGTGGTTTATTTAAGGCAAATGTAATCAAGATAAATTTTGCCACGCTGGGCAAGCGTGTCAGCAATCGCAGAGGGCAGCCTTTGCGACGGGGATGCTGCTGCCCATCCCCACCCTGTCTACTTCAGCTACACTAATTCGGATGGATATATCTGTTGGTTCTGGTATCTAACTTGCCTCTTACGACACCTGGAACAGAGAGGGGTACTCTATTCCACTTGGCCAGTATTTCACGGCTAAGTACGTAGGTACTTACTATTTATATATCTGTAAATTTAATGTGTACAGTAAAACGTATATCTACGTCTTATAATTCGACGCGGCGTTACCTCGCTCTGAGGCGTTCCGTTTAAAGTTTGAAGTGCAAGCGAGAGCGCGGAACGAGCGACAAAGAGGCATAATCGGCCCCGCGTTCGGCAGCGTTCGACATCTGTCTCTCTCGTACTTGAGTTAGCGATACGCCCGCGCAGACAGCCGCTATACAATAATACATTTTCATAAATAAAATTAAAAAGTTCTTTTAAAAATGCAACCATTCTATCAGTATTTTCTTATGACGTTGTCACGTTCAACTATCGACAGTAATCCGACTTTACAGACAATCTATTTTTTTGTTCGAAAGAAACACAAATATTATGTATTTCTTCTGCACTATGACTCTATTAGGACCTTAACATTGGCCTGTAATGAACGGAATGGCCATCTGTCAGGATTTTTATTCACTAGCCGGGAGAGGTCCAGAGACCAAGCCTGTTATTTCACTTGCGGTCTGGGTCGACGTCACCCGGACGGATCGTAATGACGTCAGTTGCCAGATGAATGTTGGGTTACCGTTACCGCAAATTATTTCATTCAGTTCAGACTGCACTATGGAAACATCTATATAAACATTTTTTTTCTTTAACATTACATTCTACTTATGTTATTATATAAATAACGATATAATCGATGACCATAATGATGTTATTATTAAAATAAATAGACATCGTGTGGCCTATTTTGAACTAATCTAGGGGCATCAGTTTTAAAGCTAAGTGTATAATAACTATTAGAATAGAAACTGCAAGAAAACTGGTTGTGATAAAGGTTCTATTAACGCTTAGACATATCAAATACATTATATGAGTATATATAAACTCGCTACATTTCTACCGCTTATTGATTGTCATTTGTCTTGATCCTGTCATTATTTTTGGCTTCATTCAAACATGAATGACAATTGAAAATAGAACGCGTTTGACAATTTATGAGTGCAAAGAAAGTGTTTTAATCGAATTAAAATCCAATTTTCTTGAAGTCGTTCAACTTGAATAGCTCTGCTAGTTGGGTGAGCGAAAGCTCCTAATCAAAATGAATGTAGATCACTTTATTCCATCTGATTCAACATTATGGTTCAAAGGCTGCCAACCTTTTTAGTCTAATAGTTAAAACCTTTTTGTACAGCCATAAGTTCTCTATGTCCAGTAATTTGGATCTCGGTTTTGTGGGCTAGATATTTGAGTGACAGCTCATATTCCGCTCTCTCGCACCGTGGTTTTGAATAACCTAAATGGTCCATGGTATTTAATTTATAATACACATAAAGGATTACGTCAAGATGGGGAAAATTTATAACTTGTAATTAAACTATCTTGACTTGAGATCCGTCGTCTGCTTAAAAAGAGTACTGACTTACTATTTGATTTAAATTATCAAGAAACCCCCCTGATATATAATAAATGATAGATTTCGACCAATAAATGAATATTTCAATCAAGTATGGCTAAGCAAGTAGTGGCTGAAAAGTATGGTTTATGGCAAAATTGATATTGTTTTTGCAAATGCATTATAATGTACAAGTATCTTGTTTGTAATTATTTAAAAGACACAAAGGAAAATATGCAAGAATAACTTTTTCTTTCGATGAGGACTAACTGTTAAAATTCTCCTCCAACTTTATATGTTTAATATTGAAACAGCGTAACCATGTTTTTAATACATAAATAATTAATATTATTACCATTGTTCCTCACACGGAATTTATATATATAAATAGTACCAGGTGTCGTTAGAGGCGACTAAGGTACCAGAACCGACAGATGGCGGTATATCAATCCGAAACAGTGCAGCTCAAAATGTACAGGGTGAGGATGGGCAGCAGCATCGCTGTTGCGAAAGCTGTGCTCTGCGATTATGACAAACCCAGAGCATTATAACACACCCAGAGCGTCAATTATGGGCAAAAAGCTCCTTTCCTAAAGAGGCTATGTCCAGCTGTGGACTTCTAATCGCTGTTATGATTGCATAGAATTTTGTCGCACTATTTATATGTAAGAGGCAACACAGTTGTCGATTAATAAAATAAAATTGGGCCAGGCATTTTGTAGCTGTCCCAGCAATTCAATTAGCAATAAAATATTATATAAGGACCTGAAATACACGGAAAATCTCCTACAAAACTCACGAACGTCTCATAGCTGAACAGTGTTTATCCGAGTGAGATTTCAGCTGTCACCGAACTTAAGGGTGATAAAGTGAACTGCCCTGAACGCGTACCTATCGGTATCAACATGTCAAAAAAAAGAATTCCTTTTTCTCTCCCATCCTATTCAGCTCTATTGGTAAGATTTCATTAAATTAAATCTTATTCTGAATAACCTTCAACAGTACTCATTCACTTATTCAATATTTCAAATTACGTTTCATCGGGTGACACCAGCGCTCTCCACGATGGCAATATCAATTTTTATTTATGCGACTATAACGAAATATAAAAAATCATATTCACTAAATTATTTATACTTAGAACATGACGGGCCCGATGGCGCAGATGGTAGTGATCCTGTCTTGTGCACCAGGGGTCGTGGGTTCGATTCCCACCCAGAGCAAATATTTATATGATGATATTTGTGTTTGCTCTGTGTATGAGTGTAAAATATATGTATTTAAGTAGTATATTTGTGATTCCTCCGTTGTCTGGCATTCGTAACACAAGTGCTTTAAGCGACTTACCACGGAGTCAGGTCAATGTATGAGATGTTGTGGGAATTTATTATTTTATTATTATTATTATTTTACTAAATTTAAACTTTAAATATGCTCTATCTCTAATCTCTATCTCTAATCTAATGCTCCATCGGGCTTGTCAAAACCGTTTAAAAGTAAATCAGCACTCAATCTTATTTTAATGATGTATCTTTATTTGTTACTAAGCAAGTAGAGCCGACTTCCAAATCGTTCATTTTTATCATTTATCATCATTACAGCCATTGGAAATCCACTGCTGGACATAGGCCTCCCAAAGAAAGGAAGAATTAAGCCAATAATTATCGCGCTGCGCAAGCGTGTTGGCAATCGCAAAACACAGCTTTCGCAACGGGGATGCTGCTGCCCATCCCCGCCCTGTACATTGAAACTACACTATTTCGCATACAGAGAAGGTACTATTCTACATTGCCAGCTCTTCACGGCGCATAATAATTTAGTTAGGTGATATAAATAAACAACTGGATTATAGAGTAGTGAGTAATTCCATTGTTTGCCGTAATTTTTTTTAATGTATTGTAATTATAAATCGGGATTTAAACTTATTTATCTCTTTAGTTGGATAAAACTGTACACAGGAAGCAATCATTTATTAAAATCGGTAGTTTAGAAGATCACCCCGGACAAACACAGTGACTCGTGATTTTTATACACACAGTATAAATTGTTTCTCTTGGGGCACAAATGTTCTGCTTTATTCGTGCGGGTACCGAACATAATAAGGATATCCGTTTCGTCGAGTTAGCGTTAAATTGTTAGAATCTAATATTAGATATCTAGCTTACTTGGTTAGGTCCGTCAAAATTAAATTACAATGTGGATCAAAATTACACTTTAATTGGATTTTAGTGTGAGCACGAATATGTTAGAAAAAGCTAATCTAATGGTGAACAGAGCTGTTAGGAATACTTCACAAAATATATTCCTATTCCTAATTCAACGATATAAGACCTTTAAAAAATTCTAACTAATAATTTTAAAACAACTTTTTGGATAATGCCCGACAAAAAATAAACATATTTTCAATATGCGTAAAAAACAAAAAAACGTTTTTCTCGAATATGTAGTTTCAAGTTATATTACCTATTATCAATTAATTTTGACATCCATTAAGAAAATCTAGAAACGTATAGGTATCTTATACTAAAATAAAGGAGTCTATGACATTTAAATAAAATAAGTTGATGCGGTACGCTTTGAAATCATACAGATAAATATGCAGTTGCCTGATAACGCAGTTGGAGGTTTAATCCCAAGCCCGAAACAAATTTTTATATGATGATATTTTTGTTTCTAGTGTCTGTGTATTAAATTTATCTATTTTAGTTTTATATATGTAATTTTTCAATAGTCTTGTCTGTAACACAGTGGACTTGTTACGGAGTTAGGTCAATGCATGAGATGTTGAGTGAATTAATTTATATATAGTTGTCTTTTTTACACTTCCAATAGATTGAAAAATATGTTCTTGGCAAGAATAGATTGTCTGAATTGATTGTCCATGAAATTTAATATTATCAGGCGATGTTCTATTACATGAACTATTTCTTAAATTTCGTTGCGATCTTCGTTGAAAAGCTATTGGGATACGAAAAATCTCATTATGTTGTAATAGCGCTATAAAGAGTAAAATAGTCTATAAGTAGAACACAAAGTAATATTCTTTAACGACCTTTACGACAGGTTTAGGTTTACTGTCATTATTTAATCTTCTTTGATTGAATTGTATTAAATTTATTTGAAACAAACCCATAAGTTGCATTTATTAATACGTCTATAACACTAAAGTTTTTGAAATCATGGTAGAACTCTATGTATAAAATATAACGCATCATTTTATTAAATCAATTAGCGACGAGCTCAGTTGTGCAGATGGTAGTGATCTTATGCGCCAGGGGTCGTGGGTTTGATCCCTACCCTGGACAAATGTTTATATGATGATATTTGAGTTTACCATATGTCTTGGTGTTTGATGTATGTATTTAAATATTATATTTGTGATTCCGTAAGGCAAGTGCTTTTAGCGACTTACCACGGAGTCAGGTTAATGTATGAGATCTTGTGTAAATATAATTATACGATTTTTGTCTATACTTTACATCGCCAAGTAGTAACTATGGATGAAAGTCGAATGTAAGTAGGATCATTGCTTTTCCAAATAACTTAAAAGACTTACTTTAAATGATAATCTTATGCTACACATAACAGTAACAAACTTTTAACAATTTTTTGTATCTTATGAGAAGAGAATCTTAAATTTCTTCTTAGGGTCTTGTAACCATTTCGGATCTTAATGTCAGGCGATGAAAGATTTTAATTATTGTTCTTAGTTATCATATATAATCAACCAGATAAAAGTAATACCTCCAAATAGGCACATTTCTTAATCTGCTTTATATCAACGATAAATTTCGTATAAATGCAAGAAGTTTAGAGTACAATAGTACCTTTCTGACGTGTCCGATGGTACAGATGGTAGTGGTCTTAGATTATGCGCCAAAGATCGTTGGTTCGATCTTCAACCATGACAAATATTTTAATGATAATATTTATGTTTGTTTTGCCTAAAACATTTGTAATATAGTATTAAAAATATGTATTTAAGTAGTATATGTGTGATTCCTCTATTGCTCATAACACAATTGTTTTAAGCGACTTATCAAAGTGCCAGAACAATGTATGAAAAGTTTTAAATATAAAAAAAGTGCTGTGAAGTTACCATAATAAAAATGGGTTTCTATAAAATACTCAGGGCTTTTAAATTTTTATTTTTTATTATGACATTAAATAAAATAAATATGATAGATTAACACGTTTGCGTATATAAGTCATGAATCCCCAACGTTAAGTTCAAGTATGGATGATAAGGCAAATGGGTTTGGCTCTTTTTCCGATTTACCTAGGTTATCTTCGCTAGACTATGTCTGGTAATCAATCTCACTAAAATGTATACGAGAATATATGTAATGATTAATTGATGTATGTTACTCTTATGTACAAAAACTGCTGAAAGGATTATATTGAAGTTATTTTGTAAGTTTAATACATTATTGTAATTTCAAAATATGGTTTCAGGATAAAATTCAGTATTTTTCAAATAATGAATTTTATCTTGAAGTCAATATTTGATAAATATCAATACATAATTATTGTAAAAAACATTATAGAGATGGATTGATATATCACCACCTATCGGTTCTGATGCCTGAGTCGCCACTTACAACCCTCATAGTATAGTTGAAGCTACATAATATAAACGTACATCAAAAAACTCAAAGCCTATAATTATCAAATATATTTTACATTATTGTACACCCAAACATATATTGACTATACTCAGCAATAAGTCACTTTTTTGTGGTGTGATCAACAAAGGTATTATAAATATTCTTATTTTCTAATATAAAGTTTATATAATAATACGCAGACACAGAACAAACACAAAGACTCATTATATAAATATTAGTTGTGGGTTCATCGAACCCACACCCTGAAAACCATTGACCCAAAAATGCGCTATTAGGCAATGAAATTATTATTTTACTCTGCCGGTACCAAGGCGATTTCACAATAATATAACACGTACATCAGCTATATAAAAGCTTTTTATTAACAAATGTTTCGTAGTGGACAACTATCAAACAACAAATATATGGGTAGTTAGACTTGACACCATGACAAGTCACATAAAACTCTGTGTTACAGCTATCGGACTATATACTATACACAGAGATATCTCAAATATATTACTTGTATACCGGCCGTGAGGTACCGGCAGAGTAGAATAGTACATCCCCCTGTAGCAGATGTTGTAAAAGGCGACTAAGGTACCAGAACCGACAGATGGCGGTATATCCATTCGAAACAGTACAGCTCAAATGCACTGAGCGGGGATTGGCAACATCAACCCTGTCGCGAAAGCTGCGCACTGCGATTGCCAACACGCTTTACGCGCGGTAATTACGGGCAAATACCCTCCTTTCTTGGGGGTGCCCTATGTCCAGCAGTGGACTTCCAATAGCTGTTATTATGATATTATAATACCCAGGCACAGAACAAAGACAAGTACTCATCACATCTGGGTCCGATGGCGCAAATGGTAGAGATCCTATCTTATGCGCCAAAGATCGTGGGTTCGATACAAACCCAGGACAAATATTTATTTCATGTTGTTTATGTTTGTTCTGTGCCTGGGTATTAAATATATGTAATTCAGTTGTATATTTGTTATTCCTATGTTGTCTAATGTCCGTAACACAAGTGCTTTTAGCGAAACAGTTGGAGGGATTCATGTTCATTATAAAAAAAAGAGCTAACTGTTTGTCCTAGGTCAATCGAACCTACATCCTGTGACTACTACGAATGATCCACGAAAACGCCACCTACCAATAAAATTATTTTTAATTTTAACCTAAAAAGATTTTTTATAGCTTTTAGTACATAAAAATGTTAACGAGGCAAACTTCCCGCGAGTACTTGAAATTTCAAAGTCTTGCTCGGCTGCAGTTTGTAGTTAATGAGGAGTTTTTGTGCTTCGATCCATGGCCCGAAAGTTTTGATATCGCTTTTTAAATATTATAGACGGGCCTGGTGGCGCATTAGTTAGTGTTCCTATCTTGTGTATCAAAAGTCGTGGCTTCGATTTTGATCCAGGATAAACATTTTTATGATAAATATTTGTGTTTGTTCTGTATCTGGGTATTGTACGTAATTTATTTGTAATTTCTCCTTTGTTTCTCCTTTCTTCCTATCTTATATATTAATAATAATACGCGTAATATATTACGCGGACAATAGGCTTGAAATGTCTAATAAAAATATAATTTCAATGAAAAATAATCTTTATTTTGGTAGGCGCCAAAATTATGGGTCCTATTGCTATCACGCTATATTGCTATCACGCTATATTGCTATCACGCGAATATGCTTGTTTGTCGAATCGGTCTTGAAATTTCATGACAAAAAATATAAACTTCAAAGATAACTCAGATATCCTCAGAGACGATGTGTATAGTAAAAATCTCGCAGGCAAGGCCCCAATAACCTAACATCTATTTGGTTAACCACCGCATCTAGATAATGAACTGCTTAAGTAAAATTGTTCGCACAATTTTCTTGTATTTAACATTAAAAGCATTCAATTTGAAGGTTACTTTGCTGCTCAAATAAGCGTAGACAGATAAGTAGCTTATTTAAAGGCAAACTTCAAGCAAATATTGTGTTAACCATTCAACTAATGTAATGTGGCAAATATGTTTCAAGGGAATAAAGAAAATTGTTCAACTTCGCCTTTTAATACCATTTTGAGTAATTTCAAATAAACATTAAGTGGAATCGATAATGCTGTTCTGTAAAAACTCGATTTCTTATACAATCTAGTGCCCTTTGTCATTTGACATTCTCATCCAATTAACGTCAAAATTTAGTTAACTTCACGCCTACATTCATCTAGATGGAGCCACCAACTTACAATTTCAATCCGCGAACTTCAAAGTGTAATTTACAATCGAGGTTTGGAAGGCGGTAAGAATTTCACGGAAAAGGATTTTTACGAAAATCTAGCAAAAATTCATAAAATATACTTTTGTTATTCCTTCATTCTAAAACATACGAAAAAGAATGTCTATAATTTTTCGCATCATCATTGAAAGTCCACTGCTAGACATAGGCTTCCCCAAGAAAGGGGGAAATATGCCGATAATTGCCGCGCTGAGCAAGCGTGTTAGCAATCGCAAAACGCACCTAACGCGACGGGGATGCTGCTGCTCATCCCCACCCTATCCCTATGCATTTGAGCTACATTGTCTCGGATGGATATACCGCCATCTGTCGGCTCTGATACCTTATTCACCTTTTACGACACCTGGTAAACCGGGAGGTACTATTCTACTCAGCCGGTGCCTCACGGCTAAAATAACGATTACACGTTACTCTAACCACATATATTTGTAAACATACAAAATGGGTCAAACTTAGGTTTACGCTTGCTTTTTCTTGACAAATGGTAACATACGGTACGAACGTCTTAGTGAACTACAAACGCGTTGACTCTTCATTTATCATGGCATCATTTGTCTTCAACAGCTTTAGGCGAGTAGAATGTTTGTTTATGATAAAGTGAGCTAGCACAAATAGGTCGGTTTTGTTTGTAACATATAATTCTTTTTAGGTTTCAAATTAAATCCCTTTCTTATTAAATGAACTAAAAAAATAAATAAATGTTGCTTGAATGCACAGGGCGGGGATGGGCAGAAGCGTCTCCTTCGCGAAAGCTGCGCTCTGCGATTGCTAACACGCTTGCCCACCGCAGCTGTTATGAGCCAAATTCCCTATTTTAAGGAAAGGCCTATGTCCAGCAGGAGACTTCTAATGAATGTAATCATGATGATAATGACCATTAGGTGATAAGCTGTACTAAACAACAAATAATAATAATAAATGTTCAGTCGCTTATAATACTTGTGTTACACAGACAACAGACGAATCACATATATAATAATTAAATACAATTCAACACCTAGACACAGAACAAACACAAACATTCATCACATAAATATGTGTCTTCAGTGAGGATAGAACGTACAACTCTTGGCGCACAACATAGAACGCGGTAAATGACAGACTACATTTAACTTTGTCTGTTACTCGGAGAAAATATTAGATAATTTATTGTTCCAATAAATAAAAAAAATATGATGGCATGACATATATCATGAATAATATATAAATATTTAATTTTAATAACTTTACTAAAACTACATTTAACGGTTTCTGAACGTGATATATTTAAAATTTAAAATTGCGGTCACAAGAAATATCTTGTTGTGGCAATACTATCAAAAATACTGTAGCGGTGAAGCAAAAGAATGTCATAAATTCTAATAGTTAATTGTAACCTGAAAACTTACTTCGTGATAACCATAAATCATATGTTATAGGTATTGATCAACTTATAAATTACAAATGTATTACTTAAATACAAATTTTATACAAACATAAATGTTCATCACGTAAGTTATTCTTCTGCGAAGATAAAGACAGAACCTTTGATTGGATCATTGTTCAGTTAACGTAAAATTAACATTAATCAAATATAGATTAGTTATCCTTTCTAGAGTCTCTGTACAAAAATAAATATTCGTTGTTTCCTGGGCCTGGAGCAACAATCAACAGGAATAATCGCTAATAAACCCCACGTATGAAGACGTTCAGTTACATGTTACGATGTTAATTAAATTTTATCGCCAGTATGATGAGTTTTATGGCAACACTGCGCCGTATTTTTGGTCTTCTCTAGTTTATATGCGTGTTAACATAATGGTACTTACGTCAATGGAATAAAGTTCACTTTGAATTAGCAGATTTGCTTCGACAGACTAAAAAAAGGTTGATAAAGATATATATACAAATGATAAAATGTGAAGAAATGTGAAAATAGAATAGATGAAGATAAAACTGTATGTTGCAATAAGTGTCTATTCTTAGTTTGTTTTCTACATCATCACAAAGTCGTGGTAGCACTGTGGTATTATATTCACTGGGATATCCTGGAGAATTTCGACCTAGGCAAAATATACCTGCTGATAATATATATATATAACTGTAGCTTTGCGACTCGGTGCCACTTGGACTACAGCTCCCCTCTACAGCTACCCCCTCGCTCGGTCCTCAGCATTTAGACTACATCGGCAAACAAGCACACAATCCATGTGATAGTATGCGTCATCACAGCCATTAGAAGTCCAATACTGGACATAGGTAATCTGAATAAAGTGGCAGTTTTACAAATTATTGCCACTTTGAGCAAGCGTGTTGGTCATCTCAGAGCGCAGCTTTCGCGACGGAGACACTGTTGCCCATCCCCGCCCTGTGATGGATATACCTGTCGGTTTTGGTACCTTAGTGTCGTAAGAGGCGACTGCCCCTAGAGGTTCTATTCTATTTTGCCGGTACCTCACGCAGCCTACGAACGCTCGTAATATCACATATACTAGCGCGTGGCCAACTTTGTTACTTGAAGATATTATGTCATCAGTGATTTGATTCCCTCTGTCACTCTTCAAACTGGAACGCAGCAATGCGACCACTGCTATTTGGCGGTAGAAATAGGTGTAAGAGTATGCAGATGATCTTTGTATGAGGAGTATGAAAACTAATATGGCTTACGCCTAGTACAAGTAAAATATACTGTGACGACAGTAGTCTAAAGCCAAACACAATCATATAGTGATCGTTTAAAATTTAATATTGACGATTTAATATTATTTCCTAACTTAGTCTCCGGTATATAGCGAACTTTAAAGTTTACATATCTAAATTAAAATGCAATTTTTATATTTGACCGGCCTGATAGCGGAGATGGAAGTAATTTTTTGCGCCACGGGTCGTGGGTTCGATTCCTACCCAGAACAAATATTGATATGGTAATATTTGTGTTTGTCGTGTGTCTGGGCGTTAAAATATTTATTTAAGTATTATATTTTCTATTCCACTGATATCCGTAACACAAGTGTTTTAATTGACTTAACACGGAGTCAGGTTAATGTAAGTGATGTTGTGTGAAACGAGACGTGAGACCTACTCTGGCGAAAATTTTGTCTACACAAACTTTTTCATTAGGCAAAGTAAATAGAACAGTTAGTAAAGGTACTTCTCGAGGGAAACACTTTGACCAAATTGACGTCCTAAGAATAGGACTGGGGCGATATAAATTAGCAAATACAATGAGAGAAAAAAATATGTCACATAAACAAGTGAAGGCAATTATCAGCCTACGATTAATGCGTAGAGTTTATCGTTAGACCTGAATTATAAAAAAGTTTCAACAAAAGTCAATGTTCCGCCACCAGTTGCTTATTTTCTCTAAGTCACATAGTTAGCAATGCGCTTATCATATTTGGCCGTGATGTATTAATCAAGTCTACATACCTCATTCTCATCTGCTTCTACTCAAATGACTGTGTTTCTATTTCAAGGTTAAACTATTTCAAGATAGTATAATTCCTGGGCTATATGTTGTAATACCGTGAGGCCGTGAGGCCGTGAGGTACCGGCAGAGTTACTTAAGACCCAAATTTTTATTTGGGTCTTAAGGTCTTGGGTATGCTAAAAGAATTACAACTTATCTCAAGATATTGCTTTTGAACAAGTTCACTTTGTGAGTTACTGGGTAAATTTTTTGTCAAATTGATGTCCAGGCTATTTATTATTCCTATCATTTCTCGTTTTAACTCTTTCAGATTTAAAGATAAAGTTTTTCAGACTCGAATTTAGGAAAAAGTAACCAAAAGGTCGTCGTCGACCGTCAAGAAATAAAAATTTGTGATTTAGGTGCCCGCAATATAAAAGAGTGTCCTTTATATCAGTTGTCATGATTTCTTTATCATTTCTGAGATACTAAAAATAACATGAGGTTTAACTGACGCAAAGTCGCTGAAATTCAACAGGGTTAAAATTGTCAATAGAATTTTTGCCACGAAGCAAGGTGACTGACTCTCTTTCTGTCTCTCTCTCCCTTTCTATCGTTCTCTTCCTTCATTTATCTCTCTCTTTTTCTATCTTTATCTCGCTATCTTTCTCTCTCTCCCCTATTTCTCCTATCGATCTCTTACTCTTTCTCTCTCCCTCCCCCCAAAATAGCAACCTAGGAGAGATGATTTCATATACTTATAGAAAATCTTACAAAACAGAGAACTGCAATTGCAATTATTATTTACAAAACAATTAAATTAACTCTAAAAGTACTTTTTGTTTCATATGTGAGGTACGTCTACAATTGATTGTGAATTTAGACTAACATAAAGTAAGAATGTATTGTATTCTGAATAATAATCTAAGTCAGGTCCAAAGACACATAAATCAAATTAAACCAAAATACTCTTTATTCAAGTAGGCATAAGCACTTTTGAATCGTCAAAAATAATAAATAGAACAATTTTAATTGAGAAATATGAAATACATATGAATTTTATTATATAAGACACGACATATACGACAGTGATTCTATCTTGTATGCCAAGGGCCGTAGGTTCGATCCCTACAGGGCAGTGTGCATATTTTGTATTTGGGGTGTTAAATATACATCTAAAAATTATATTTATGATTTTTCTGTTTTCTGTTATAGAAGTGCATCAAGCAACTTATTATAGAGTCAGTTCAATATATAAGATACTGGGTAAATTCAACTACTATCATTATTTTTTACTAAAGTATTGTAAATTCTTTACATTGTTGTGAGTGCTGTTAACACATAATTGATCCTACTGTCAGCTGAATTGTCAATGGAGAGAAGGACCTGAGTCCTAGTCCTGGAAGGAAACCTGGCCTCGTGAAGTACTGGTACTTTAGTATCCTTTTTATACACCTAACACTTCCAAGTATAATTAAGACTCTTGTAAGTCACATAATAATTATTGTCTGGTTTTTTAATATAAGTAACAAAATATTATTTACTATCATATTCCATAAAACGCTGACTATTACATTAGATTTACAATCCAATATGAAAATTAATTGTTAAGTCGGTAACTAGTAATTGAAAGCCAAACTTTGGACAGCTCAAAGTTTTATTAAAATTAATGGATCTCAGGTTTAACTCAAAATCAGACATATATAGACTAAAGGTAGACCTCGTACAAAGGACGTTTGTATTGGTTTATTATTACCTCACTCACACATATTTCCTATTTTAAGGATTATAGAGGCTGCAGTAAAACTACTGGGTAATGTGACACAAAATTTGCAACATGCTAGTGATATCCTTGTGATATTTTTATAAATAATTGTGTAAGAATTATTTCTATAAGGAAAAATCTACTAGTATTCAGTCCATTGAATAATAGTTATAGAAAACGGCTAATGTGTTATTAATTTCACGTTTATTATAACTAAGATTTTATTTTAGAGATCCAAAGAAAAAAGAGGGAGATAGCAATGCAGACGACTATTAAAAGAGGTCTATTTATGATTTCTTTGTCGTCTGATATCCGTAACATGTGCTTAAAGCGACTTATCTCAGAGGAATGTCGATAAATGACAAGTGGTGTGCGACTTTATATGATTTGCCTAAATGTCACTTGAAAATTGAATAGTTTTATTTATTCAAGTTATTATACACTACAATAAGTAGTTGACATTTCAAAGATAGCGACAGCAAAGAAAGTATTACATCTAAAAGATTTATTCTAATTATTCCAAATACATTTCAAAGTTCAATGACCGAGAATCTAAAATACTCAATCTCAGTCACCAGATGGCGCTCAACTAAAACTAAGGTAAAACTTTGTTAATCGATGACAAGTTAAAATTTAAAGCAATTTTATAGTTTTAAGATGGCAAAGAGTAGTTTAGTATTATTAATTTTACAAAAGCAAAACTTGTCAAACCTTCTCGAACAATAATTAATAATGTTGTTAGATGTAAAACCATAAATGTGACTAAGACAATCTGGCAGATAAATTAAAATGTGATGAACATCAATACACAACAACATCGTTATCATCATACTAGCCATTGAGTCCAAAGTCCACTGCTGGATATAGGCCACTCTAAGAAGTAGGGGATATTAGGAAAAGGGAAGTTGTATGCCCATAATTGCCGTGCTGGGAAAGCTTGTTGGCAATCGCAGAGCGATTCCCTTCCCAACGGGGATGCTGCTGCTCAACCTGGCCCTGTGTATTTGAGCCGCAGTTTTCCGGATAGATATACCGACATCTGTCAGTTCTAGTACCTTAGTCGCCTCTTACGACACCTGGTGCAGTGCGAGGTACTATTCTACTCTGCCGGGACTTTACGGCTTGTGACATACTTAATTTAAATTTATTTTATACTCCTTTTTTCAATGCAGCATTACTTATTAATTACATATTGACTATATTTTAAATGGTTTTTACTGTTGTTAATTTTATTATGGGCTTGATGACGCAATTGTTAGTGATCCTATTTTATGCGCCAAAAGAGAAACGATCCCCGCCCAGGACAGATATGTATAGAAGCAGAATAGTACCCCCCCCCGACCAGGGTACCAGGTAACGTCAACGACAACTGAGGTACCGGAACCGACATATTATGATATGTCCATCCGAAACAGCCCAGCTTAAATACTACAGGGTGGGAATGGGTAGCAGCATCATAGTCGCGAAGCTGCGCTTTGCGATTACCACCACGCCTACTGAGAGCGGAAATTTTGGACAATCATCCCCCATTTTGGGGAGGCCTGTTTTCAACAGGGGACTTTCTATTGCTGATATGATGATATGGTGAATTGATAATATTTTCATTCGTGCTGGAGTTATTGATTGGTTGGAAAGCTTAACACCTAACTGATTCACCGAATTTTTCATAAGTTTCTAATGGATATTATGGAACCAATTGTAGATAATTATTAACGTCAAAAATTAGTATCGTAATTATTAGTGAATAGCATTAAATAAAAAAAATTATATCTTCTAAACTTGAATTAAAAGACGACAGATTTGTGTAAGAGATGATTAGTTTGCTGGCTTATATAAACTACTCAACATATTTTTAAATTCTTTTGCTATTAAAAAGGTACATTTTATCTTTTTTGTTGTGTGATTTCGAACTTCACCCAATTGCTATACAATACATATATAGGCACTGTAATAAATAAATAATAATTCCCACAACATCTCATATATTGACCTGACTCCGTGGTAAGTCACTTAAAGCACTTGTGTTGCAGGCGCAAAACAACAAAAAAATCACAAATATACTACCAAAATACTTTTTTATCTTAGTATATACTAAGATAAAGAAAAAACGCAAATGTTATAATAAAAATATTTGCACTCTGTAGGAATCGAAACCACGACCCTTGGCACGCAAGATAGGATTTCTACCATCTGCGCAATCGGGACAGTCGGTTCTAACTCTATCGTTACAGATAACCCAAGTTTCACCCTACTCATTTCCAATTTATTTTTCAGGCATTAGAGCCTAGATATTGTGGTTTGATTAATTACCAAAACAAGATTCTTGAGCGTGGGTGTGAAGGGGAATTGCTAAAGGGCCACGTTCTGAATTATTACATTACATATTAATTTATCAAGACCAAGTTACAAGATGATTTTCTAAATAATGCAACAAACGCTTTTCTTGAACATTATCAAGCAGAAAGCTGACGTTTTAGACCAACGACTACATTTACATGATGCAGTGTTTATACAAAGGTCGTCTGTAATGTTACATCGCCTTTACTTATTTCTACCGCCAAATAGCAGTGTTTACTTTGCTTTATTCCGATTTGAAGGGTGAAAGTAGCAAGGAAATTACTGGGTATTGTGACATAGTACTCGTATATTTTAGTTACAAGGTTAGCAACGATATTACGAGCGTCTATAGGCTGCTATGACGCTTACTATCACGCTCAGTCTATGCTAGTTTATTGCCTTAGTCCTGAAAAAAACCTTAGGAAACTAAATGAGTCAGTTTTAAATTTTTCATATTTAAATACTGCGTTAATGTTATCTCAACACATATAGTAATAACATACTCATTTTCCGCCTTACGATCGTCTCTCATAATCCTGAGAGAAGTTACTTACTTTCTGTCCCTAATTATGTGTTATAAAACTTTTGTTTTGTATATTACCTTTCACTATTAATTTCGATAATAATTATCGATTTCACAATAAAATACCACGCTGCATATCAGGCTTAGCGATTAAAACATTGGAAAATTACATAAAGAGTGAGATGTGTTAAAGATTATATTAATGATTTAACTGCCTGGAATTGAATCTAGGTTTACGCCGGTAGGAGATCCATTAACACTAACTATTTAGTATTGATGGAAACTTTGCCACCACCAGTTTTTCCTGTTGGTTTCTTTGTAGTGGCTCGTGTAATGAACCTGAATTAATTTTAGTATTAAGACCTGTCTAGTGTTAGCAAACGTGCAAGCAGGCTATAAGGTAGGCCTAATTTAAATGTTAGACGTATCTTACGATCCCGTCGGGTCATCAGGGTCATATTATGAATATAATACAATTAGTACTTCATATTTCTGAATTTAAATTGCTCTAGTTAATAATTTTGACGACTCGAAAGTGCTTGAATAAAGAATTTTTGATAATTATTTAGTGATTTTACATATACATTTCTGCAAAATTACGAATATGTCATAAATGGCGGTTTCTATTTCTCTGAGGACTTATTTCTAGCGACCAAGAGACCCAGCTAATCACAAACCCCGTCCTAAGTACTTCCACTAACAAATGTTGTTAAAACTTTACTTTCTTAACACTTGTTGTTTCCATTGCAGGCAAATGCCATGGGATTACTTGTAAGATTACATTTCGCAATCGTCAAGGAAACTGGTATCCTTGGTCCACATAGTAACACTTCGAAAACGTTTTTGATGGGCCCGTTGGCGCAGATAGTAGTGATCCTATATCGTGCGCCAAAGGTCGTGGATTTGATTCCCGCGCAGAATAAATATTGATATGATGAGAGTTTATGTTTGTTTTGTGTGTGGGTGTAAAACATGTATTTAAGGATTTGTAATCACGCCACAGGTCTTTCTAATTTATCTTGAAGTCAAGTGAATGTACAAGATGTGGTGTGAATTTCTTGTTATCTATTACATATACTAGCTTCTAAGGTATACATCACTAAAGTAGCTCAAGCCCAAACATGAACACTAACTAATCTATAGATACATAATAAGATATATAACTATATGTGAAAGTAAAAATTACATAGTTATTTATGTAATAGAATCTATTTTCGACTGTTTTTTAGACCAGGTCGACCAACAGGCATACAGTCCGCGATAAAAGAAACCACGGCACCCTATAGGCATTTGTAATACCGCAAAGATTACAAACGCCTTTAGGCTACCATGACAAAGAATAATATTATTAAAAAGACCTCATACAAAAGGTCATTTGCCGCTAAATAGCAGTGCACCCGTTCCAGTTTGAAGAGTGAAAGAGGCAGTAAATTTACCGGGTAATGTGACATAATATCTTCAAGTCACAAGTCTGGCATCGTGCTAGTGATATCCTTGTGATATAATAGGTTTGCGTTTATAAGCTGCAGTGACGCTTACTATCATGTAGACCGTATGCTTGTTCATCAACCAGGTCTAATAAAATATATATTTACAATATAAAGACAAAGACAAAATTGGAATAATCTATATTTTTTACTAGCGACCCGCCCGGGTTTCGCACGAGTGCAATGCGGATAAAAAATTGTTATTGTGGGCTATATCTAAGAGATAGATTATATACCATGGCAAATCTCATCTCCCATCTTTTTTATACACTTTATTAAAGGTGTATGATACTATAGTACATTATTTTGTTCCATCACGCCGGCTCCAGCCAGCGTTTCGCAGGTAATCGTAAAAAAAAATCTCTATTTATTTACGACTTGTCATCGGAAACCTCTAAAATACTCAGTGTTTTTCTACTATCTTGACGGGCCTGATGGCGCGGATAGGACCTTCCACCCAGGACAAATATTTATAAGATGATTTTTGCATTATTTCTGTGTCAGGGTGGAAAATGTATGTATATTTGTTATTCCTCTGATGTCTGATATCCGAAACACAAGTGTTTTAAGCGACTTATCACGGAACCAATGTATGAGATGTTGTGGGAATTTATTATACATTTATCATATAAACGATTAAATGATTATATTAAAGATACGTAAAGACAGACATCGGAAAGCAACTTTATTTTATTGAATGTATGTATTGTGATGATCATTACAGTTGCAATCGAGTTTGGAATCCAAAACTTCAGGCGTCTATTGTCTATTCGAAATTTACCGCCAGTAATGCCGCTACCCATTTCGGGCCTGTTACATTTGAGCTACTCTTTTACGGGTGGATATACCGCCATCTGTCGGGTCCGGTACTTCAATCATTGTAAGCATACTATTTTGTAATATTTACATGTTCAATACACATCATAATACTACTTCTTAAGGGCTTTAAAACGGTAACCGTACATTTACAAAACGTAGAACAAAAATTGTTAAAAGTTAAATAAGCCGTGTTTAAAAGACGTCAAAAGAGTAGTTATAGTAGGTAGTTATTTCTTCGTTGCGCCCTTAAATGGGGTCTGTGGAATACCAATACCATTATTAAAAGCTCCTAAAAACCCTTCGTGGACATTTTTTATGGTTATCCCTTCTCAGTTGCGCTACATATTTGTACCCAATAAATCCTTTCGCTTATCCTTTTCTAGTTTACTTGAAATCATGTATTTTATCTCGAATTTTGTTTACAAATATTTAGTTACGTTTGCAAACAGATATTATGTTTTGAGAATATATTAAATGGTTTTTATAAATTTCATTGTATTTATTGTTAATGTATGTAACAAATATACGAACATGATAAGACAGTAACAGAACATTAAACTACACTACTACTAGTTTGTTTAATCTCTACTTTTATGTTCGACGTTTCTATTAACTTAAGGAAAGTAGTCAATGAGTAACGAGTAACGCTCCACTGTTTCATCCGCGTTAAAATCTAGAATCTATTTTTCCTACAACATCTCATACATTGACCAGATTCGGCGATAAGTTGCTTTAAGCACTTGTGTTACGGACATCAAACAAAAGAGAAATCATAAATATACTAAAGTAGTATTTAGTTAGTATTCATAGTAAGTTAGTATTCATATATTTAACACCCAGGCACAAAATAAACATAAATATTATCAAATAAATATTTGTCCTGGGTGGGAATCTAATCCACGAACTTAGGCGTACAACACAGGATCACAACCATCTGTGCCATCCGGCCCGTTGTACAGATTATATTTTAATCTACTGCCTGTTTTACAGGTTTAACACAGTAGGCACTCCGACGTTTAAAAGGCTCCTCGACCAACCCTCCTGAGCGGTATACCGGACCAAACCGATTAACTACCTTTTTCTAGTCGATCTGGATTCTTCTTTAGTCCTTTTGACTATAAATCACTATCATAAACAATACGAACGAGAAGAAGTGAGATATTCAATCAGGCGACCTTTGTATGAGTTCCACTTTGTAGGAAATTTAAGCAAGCTGAGATTACGATTACTTGGGGAAGCCTGTGTCCAGCAGTGAACGTCCTATGGCTGATATGGTGATGAAGCAAGATGCGTTAATAAGATAGACCAATCAAAACTATAAATGCCAATACGGGTTTATTTTTCACGCATTCAAACATTTATATTTAATTCCAAAATTTGTTTTTCTAAATAAAAGATGTACTCAAGTAATTTCAGTCTATCTTGTATTAGCGATATGTAAAAGCTAGAATTTCAGTAAAAAAAATTCAGTTCACACAAGGAGCTGACTAAATAAGTTGTTTAATTATATATATGTAAAGAAATTAGTTCTTTAATTATCTATGGGCCTATCTATGAATAGAGGGCGCGACTGACAGTGCCAACTTAATAACGTTTTTAAAATATGGCGATAGGGTAGATTAATAAAAAGTTTACTAATTGTGATAAAGGAATCGACTAGCTAATTTTTAAATAGTAGCTAAAATTAATAAACTTTAAATGTCGTTTCTTTGTATTTTCAGAGCAACACGTTTATTATTACAAGATTCCTAGATCACTATAAAATTGTCTTATATATATGCAAATATAATTGTGTTACAAACATCAGACAATAAGAGAATTACAAAATATAATATTTAAATACACATGTAATACCCAGACATAGATTAATCACCATCATCATCATACCAGCCATTGGAAACCCACTGCTGGACATAAGCCCCTCCAAAAAAGGAATACATTTACCTATAATTGCCGCGCTGAGCAAGCGTGTTGGCAATCGCAAGATTAAACATAAATACTCATAATTTAAATGTTAGGAATCAAACCTACAAACCTTAGCATGTGTATCTTACCGAATACGTTGATTTGTGACATCCGGTCAACAAACCTCAATTCAGATCATAGATAACTCTCTAAATGATTGACATGAATTAACAATCTTAACATTTTAGTAAGTACAAAATTAAAGGTAACTTGTTAAATTTTAATAAGTTGTTCGCATGTCTTATCTTTTCCGTCCTTGCTCCATTCATAAAAAACTTAATGATAATTTTTTTGAGTGATTTTTTTTTGCTATCATATTCATGTAAATGGAATTCCGTTCGTTTTTTATTCCAGCTTAAGTCACTAAAATAATTTCTACAGAGATGGACACAAATTAAAAACAAAATAAATTGATACTTTTTAGAAAAAAAAGATATCTCACGACCACGAGATACGTTTTTGCTTTCTTTTAATTTCCGATCCGCGGCTACAAGATCGCATAAAAATACCAATAACATTATAATTTTAATGTACATATTGATTCTTTTCCATAGAACAATTTAAAATGTTATTATCAATTACGATTAAATCTTTGGGATATAGATATAGTAAAATATCTACTACCCTTTATAGCAGGTGTCGTAAAAGACGAGTAAGGTACCGAAACCGACAAATCATCTGAGGCAGTGCCACCTTATATGCACGAGATGGGAACGGACAGTAGCATCCCATCACGAAATTATGCTCTGTGATTTCCACCATGCTTGCTTAGCGCTGCAATTATTTGCACCATTCCCTACTTCCAGGTGATATGATGATCTTAATATTTATCAATTACCCAGTATGGGCTTAAGACTAAGTTCTGCGTCGTACACTAAATCTGGTGGGAAATTCGAAGAACGGAAGGAAGGGGAACTCAAACTGGTCAGTCACCCAGTACGGGCTTAAATGTGTACTGCGACGTACACTCACTTTAGTGGGAAATTCGAAGAACGGAAGGAGGGGGGAGGGAGGCGGCTAATAAACAAAAACAGCGCAGGCTGTGCAGTCTTGCCTCGGAACTTACTTCGATTATGAAAATTTTACTACTTACTTACATTGGAAAATAGCCTCTACTAATTCGTTAAGGACTTACACCTAAGGTCTCTAAAGGAGCATGGTGCAACAAGCCAACGACAGTGCGGGGTACTGTGTTAGACGAAAATGTTCCTATATTTGATTCGAATCTTTCTCTGATTGCAGCTCACTCTATTCACAAATAGGTAAATATTTTATTTGAATCATCTCTATAGATTAAAAAACATTACGACTCTATCTGTAGTCGTCATGTTATCTAACAATATGCCTTTACTGCATATAATTAAACTACTCTTAACTTTTCACATTTATATTGTTTTAGATTTGAAAAAAGTTAAATCAACTGCACTTTAAAACTGTTGAAAGTATAGCTTCTTTATCTATAGATCTTTCAAACCAATCTAAACTATAAGTATTATTATAATATAAATACAATTAATAAGATTTTGCACGCACTATTTTCTTAAGCAATTTTAAGTATCTTGTCTCAAATTTTATTAAAAACAAAGCTAACCTATTCGTATCCTTTTAGTTTTTATTTTACCATATTTCATTATAATACTGTCAATTTCGTCAGACTTATATTAAGAATGCTTATATTTGGTTATAAAACCGAGATGTTTTCAGTTTTATGGCCAAATATAGCCGGGTAATGTATCATAGTTTGCATAATCTACTTCATTACTGAGCGCGCTGCAAATGGCATCTCTTGAAAAGCTATAAAAGTTTCATACTGTAATATCTTTAAGATTCTGTAGCTTCAACGGACATGTTTTTCCAACAAACTTTTCTTTAAATAAATTAGCGCTGAAATATTTAGACATTAATGTCTTCATACAATTATCAATTTTTACAAACTTTTTCGTGTATTATGTATCCATTATTGAACGCAACTTTGTATTTTTCTTGTTTTGACAAATAGTTGCTATCATTTACAAAAAAAGGTCATTCTGGACTCTTTTGATCGGTGGTGCCAAATTAATAATGTAAGTATTTACTTCTTACAATCGATGCAGCAATAATTAGACGGCAATTCCAGCGCCTTCTTCATACAATAATCAATTATTTTTCACTTCCGTACATCAAAACTTTTCGTGTATTATGAATATATTTCTGCACGCAATTTTGCTCTACTTTTTTTATTTTAACGTGGTATAGGCTCAAAACCAAATATTTGCCATAACTTGGAAAAAGAACATCATTTGACTCTTTTGATCGGTTGGTGCCAAATTATTAATGCAAGGTTTTTCTTCTAACATTTAACGCAGCAATATTAAGACGTTAACTCCAGCGCCTTCTTCAAACAATGATCACTTATTTCCCACTTCCGCACACCAAACTTTTTCGTAAATTATTTATCCGTTACTGAACGTAACTTTGTTTTTCTTTTTTTATTTTGACGTGTGACGAGGCTCAAGATCAAATGTTGCTATACATTGGAAAAAAACCTCATTGAACTCTTTTGTTCGGTAGGCGCCAAATTATCAATGCAAGTTTTATCATCAAGAATTAAAGCTACAGTATCTAGACGTTAAATAAGCCAGCTACCAGAGGCAGGCAAGGTCTAAATGATGACTCGAGTCCTGCTCCTTTCCTAACCCATCTGCTAAACTGGAAATTATCCGCTGAAGAATGTGTTTTACTATCAGCTATAATTGTATAGCTAGAACATAGAACTGTGTATAACGTATTTATAATTATCGATTTCCTGATGAACATTTTAATTGCACAAAATTATAGATATACTCATGTAAGAGAATAATTTTATAACAGCAGAAAATAGCGTAAAGCCATAAAAAATATTTTTAAGAATTAATAAATTGCTTATTTTATACTTTTTATGCATAGAACAATGCAGAAGTTTATATGACAGATATTTTTTTTTTCAACAAAAAAAATAATACATTTAATACAAATTTTAGCTAAAATAATTAAGTAGGTAATAATTGCAACTGTCTTGTAAAAATATGTTTTTTTTTCTAGAAAACCTTCAACATTAAGGAGAATTAATCTCTCAGCACAAAAAAAATTAAAGGAAAAAATCAATGTATCAACAAAGTTACTCGTTAGCACAATGGTACCATAGTCTCCCTCGAGTCCTGAAAAAGTAGATTGTTTTCCATTAAAAATTATTTTTAAAGAATTACTTGAAAAAAATGGTAAAGAAACTGATTATGTAAATCGGCTCATAATACAAAGAAATAACATAATAAAAGTCATTGCCTTGATTTCCTACTCTAGATTAATAAATGAAACTAACTTACTCATCTTAGTTTTCTTAATACCATAAGGTCGACCTATCTTTAAATTACGTAAAGGAAACTATTTTGCCCTTTGTGGAATTGGATACTTAATCTTTTGATAAACATCAACTATGTCTCATTATACATACATAGTTTGTTTGTTTCTGTATTTTCCTCGGAAGACAAACAATATAATAATGCCTCAACTGTTTATTTATTTATGAGCAATTATCTTATATAAATGACTTACATAAAACGTATAACGTATAAATAAATAAAATACATATTGTAAATAGATCATCATCATCATATCAGCCTTAGGAGGTACATTGCTGGATGTAGGAAATATAATTAAGGGGAGGATTTTGTCCTAATTGCGCTGGGCAAGTATGACGGCAATCACAGAGCATTGCGACGGGGATTCTGCTGCCCATACCTGCCCTACTGTATTTGAGCTACACCAGTTAGGGCGGATATACCCCCTTCTGTTGGTTCGGGGACCTAAGTCGCCTCTCACGATACCTGGTATAAGAATAGAATAGTTCTACTCGTGCGGTACCACGCGGCTTCCATGTATAGTAGAAAGTGTACATAATAAATGTAAAGCAACTCATATAGCTCGCTTATTACATCAGTCCGAGTATAAACTGAGAAAATAAGACGGTTTAAGTGCCACAGGCGACCATATAAAACTCAAGACTAAGCCAAGATATTCCTTGTAGCACAAACGCAATATGTCCCTAAAACTAAAATCATAATTCCGCGTATTCTGGATATAATAATATTCTTAATTGTAGTCATCATAAACAACAAAAACCATTCAAATAACATAGAAAAACATACAACAGTACAGTACAATGGGCGGCGTTATCGCATTGAGCGATCTCTTCCAGGCAACCTTTGGACAGAAAAGAATTACAACAATAGATACCACGCAATATGAGACTCTTATTAAGATATAGCAATTATAATGCGTATTATATTTGGGAAACGTAACAATTCTCGTCCTATAATGGAGAATGGAGTAAAGTTAGTACTAAAATAAAAAAAGTTTCGAACACGTGTTGTGAGAGGAATTGACAATGAGTACTCGCACACGTCATAAAATCCAAATGCTCCCATTGTACCGATTGTACAACGGATTCCAAATAATCTTGCGTGTTGGCAATCGCAGCGCAGCTATCGCGACGGGATGCTGCTGCCCATCCCCACCCTATGCATTTGATATGCATTGTTACGGATCGATATACCACCATCTGTCGATAAAAGGTACAAGGATTTTCAATTTAATTTTACTCATTTCTGAACAATTATTATTGAATCTATTTATCCACTTTCTACCAACTTTTACATTCAAGAAAGAGTTTGCGGTTTTAAATTGTTTTCCTATACCTAACACTTTAATAAGAAACAGTTCTTGCTGAAATATTATAACTGGGGTTCTTTTAAAAGAAAATTACTTTTTAAGGAGATAATTTTTTGTGGTATATACATTACAAGAAACAATAAATTAGGAAAAATCTCAATTCCTTTATTACCGTAATTACTCTTTAACTAACATTTCTCTCTAAAATTAAACCTACACACATTCAATAACATTTAATTCCCTTTGTAGGGCATTTTAATAATTCGTTTTGTTTTACGACCAAAATTATTATACAATGTTTTTAATATACTTTCACTGTAATTACATAGTCGATGGACTTGATGCCAACTTTGTGGGTGTCAAATTTGTTTTGGTCAACATTGTGTGATTTGTGGACTCAAAATCATTTTGTTATGCACACGTAGTTTTACAGCATTGATTTTGGGACCTCATTATCTTTTGAATGCCCATGGAAATAAAAACATCTTAAGTTGAACAAGGAGTTTTACACAAAGTAAAGGAAAAAATAGTAGATTGATCGTTCCCACGGAAGTTTTAAGCTTAAAGCTTTAATCACTATATCGCCATTATACCAGGCATTGAGTCCACTGCTGGAAATAAGCCTCTCCAAGATAGGAAGTCTGCCCATAAATGCCACGCTGGGCAAGCGTGTTGGCAATTGCAGGAGCGCAGCTATCGCAGAAGGATGCTGCTTATTCTCGTCCTGTGCATTTGAGCTGCCTGTTTTAGATGGATATACCGCCATCTGTCGGTTTTGGTACCATATTCACTGTTAACGACACCTGGTGGAGTGGGAGGTACTATTCTATTCTACCGGTACCTTACGGAAGCATTAATATTAATATTTAATTAACAATGCAGTAAAACACTTTCTCATCGGAATAGCAACCGTATAATGTCCATTGCTTGACATATAACTAAGGAAGGGAGAATTTTGAACATAATTGCCGCAAAGGGAAGGCGTCCAGACGTGCGTTACTTCGTTACCCTGTTGCTGTGTTTGGAGTGCTACTAATAATCCCCGCTCTGTTGCGTTTAGGCTGTGCTGTTTCAGATAGATATACCAATAACTGTCAGTTGCGGTGCTTCAGTCGCCACTTAAAACACTTGATGGTATCACCTGCTAGTTTATGTGATCAAATAATTTGAGAGTACATTTACAGCAACATTTGTGGACTATGAAAGAGCCTTTGATTTAGATGAGACGTGAGCTTGAGTCTCTTCAGCTGGTACATATTGACTATCTGTATATCGAAGTGTTGAAGTGTTTGTACGATAACGCCATCATTTCGATCCGAGTACAGGAGCCAAGTATGAAACAGATTTCTCTAAAAAGGGGTGTGAGATAGGGAGACGTCATATCTCCGAGACTGTTTAATACCACTTTGGAAAACGCCTTCAAAATAAACATGGAGAAGACGAAAACAATATGCTAATGCCCATGTTGTACCCACCGGAGTATCAGTTGAGAACTCGCTTCTTGAAGTTGTTGACTAGATAGCCCAGTTAGGTAAGTCCAGCTTCAAGAAAGAGGTCGATCGCCGAATCCAAATCAGCTGAGAAGCGTTTGGAAAACTGCGGATTATCTTCTGGTCTAGCATACCTCAGTGTCTCAACTCGATAGTCTTGGACCAACTTGTGTTAACAGCGATGATTTATGGCAGCGAAATGTGGTCTCTAACTATTGGCCTTGCTAGCCAACTGAAAATAGCCCAATGAGCTTTGGAGAGGGCAATGCTCGAAGTCTTTTTCTGCGATCGAATCAGAAATGAGATCCGTAGAAGAACAAAAGTTACCAACATAGCCCGGTGGATTAGCAAGTTGAATTGGCAGTGGGCAGGACACTTAGCATGACGAACCAATGCACGATGGAGTTGTAAGGTTCTGGAATAGAGATCATTTGTCTTTGATCTTTGATCTGACTGAAACCGGAGGATCGTACAATGGACGTCTTACGACTGGTATGATGATAATGATGACAGCAGCATTCCCGTGGCGAATCACACTCTGCGATTGCCACAAAACTTGCCCAGCGCTGCAATTATGGACAAATTTCCCCTTTCTTGGGTAATCTACAAAGAACCGGTTGTGTGCGGCATGCGGTTTTAGTCAGATCGTAGTCAGCTATCCGCAAGATAGGCTTGCAGGTGGACCCTCTACACTGGGCTTGCCGGTACGTGATCTCCGTTACAGAGCCTTACAACTCCATCGGCCATCGGTTCTACGAACCAAGTGCCCTGCCCACTGCCACTGCAAATTACTAATATGCCGAGCAATGTCGTTCGCTTAAGCACTCGTATAATGGACATCAGACAATAGAGGAATCACAAATATACTATTTTAATGCATATATTTAACACCCAAGCACAGAACAGATATAAATTGTATCATATAAATATATGTCCCGAGTGAGTATCGAATCCAAGACCTTTAGCACATAAGATAGGATCACTACCATCTGCGTTATCGGCTTAAAATAACTTCTTTATAATACTTATATCAACTTTTTCTCTTGAAATTTATATTTGTTATTTAAAGCTACAATTTCGTGTTACATAATTTGTTTTTTACAGATAATCATCGCGGCTTAATTAAAATACTTAAAAGTAGGTCAACAATTCAAAAGGGCTTTCGGAGGTAATAAAATGTTTTTTTTTAAATTATTAACTAGAGGTGAGAATTATAAAATTTACAATCTCAAATATAATCATGAAAGGAGGATCTTTTAATGATTATATTAGAGATTATATATGAATTAGTTTTAAATAACTTTTTCTGTTTCTAATTTCCCTCGAGGGATTTATTATTTCGTATTTACGCAATCATTCTTGATTAACAACCTTAAAAATAAGATATATTTTTGTTTACGTCAAAAGTTACTTAATTGATTGACTCTCTCTATTTTTATATTTACTTTAATCCCCGCTATTATACCTCGTCTTTTGGGACTTCTTGCTATTAATAATATTTTTACCAGGTCAACAAACAAGCACACAGTCTGCGTGATAGTAAGCGTCACCGCAGCCTATAAACACACGTAATGTCACAAGGATATCATAAGCGCGTTGCCAATCTGTGACTTGAAGATATTAGGTCGTGCTACCTCTTTATTGTTGATTTATTGCACAAAATATTACAAAATGTACAAATGGCGGACTTATGCCAATTGGTATTATCTCCCAGTCAACCATTACACGAAACAAAGAAAAAATATATATAGTGGTTCAGACAATATATATCCAAAATTGAATATATATATTGATAGAAGAAATACAACATATACATTGATAAGAAAAATTAACGTACATCAGAAATAGAGTTACAAAGTTAGAAAAGCAGCTTCTGTAAATAACGTACGTGCAAAGCGTTTCAGAATAAATTATTTTCAATTATTCTTATCTTTCAAACCGGAACATAAAGCAATGCGGACAGTGCTAAAGAAATAGGTGGGAGTAAGGTGCCAATGCAGTCGACTTCCGACCCTTATGTAAATTTTAAATAATTCAATCGTTTTTTGCTTTTTTTGTGAATATATAAAATCCCAATTTGACTCCAAATTAAATCTAACTATGTACTGAACTAAATAATTGATCTTTTACATACACTTTCGATGTTCGACGTAGCGAGACACTTAGCTCCTGTACGAATGTATAGAGTTTCAGAACTTATTACAAAAGTAGATCTAGCAATACATAGAAAACTATACATATGTGTTTAAATACAAATGTGACCGGACGTATCTTAACATTGTCGTAACTCTCTGAATCAACAACAGCGCTCGGTCTAAGGGCACTAAAGATTCATTGTCATCAACATATCAGCCATTGGAAGCCTACAGCTGGACATAGGCCTCCTCAAAAAATGACAAATTTTACCCAGATTGCCGCGCTGGGTAAGCGTGTTGGCAATCGTAGAGCGTAGCTTGCATGACGGGGATGCTACTGCCTATCCGTGCCCAGTGCATTTCAGCTTCACGGTTTGGGGTAGATATGCAGCCATCTCTCGGTTCGGGTACCTCAGTCGTCTCTCACGACATCTGGTACATATACTGTTCTACTCTGCCGGTACCTCACGATAATTTTACTAAAGAACTAGCTGTGCCGGCAAACGTTGTTCAGCCATACGAATTATAAAAAAAGGTATTAATTTATTAAAATTACTATTAAAAATAGGGGTTGGTGATAGAAGGGTGAACATTTAGGTTTTATGTATTTTGAAATGCTACATTACGTAAACTAATTATTAAAAATAAAATAATAAATATTAGGGGTGGTCGACCCTTACTTAGGGGCATGAAAAATAGATAGTAGCCGATTCACAGACTTATAAAATATGCACATAAAAAAATATAAAAATCGGTCAAGCCGTTTTTGAGGAGTAGTGTAATTTACATTGTGACACGAAAATATTTATATATTAGATAATAATTATTACTTCAACATTTCATATATTGACCTGACTCCGTGATTTATGTTACGAATTTCAGACAGCATAGGTATTTAAACAATAAAATAAATACTGATTTTGGTGGGGAATCAAATTCGCAATCCTTGGCGTATAGGTTGTTTTGTTTGGATGAACCTAATGCTCGTTAACTCTGAAGTCAGTTCCAGCGTCACCGGGAGAATGACGCAAAGCCGCTCATTTATGAGCAGGCCTATGCCACTTGGGGCATATGGGCACTTTCCGCACCCTCATGGGACTTAGCCAAGGAAGAGGCTAATGAGTTGTCCCGGGAGGGCTTAAATCCCGGGAGACTTTGTGACTGGAGCAATTTGTTGAATTATTGGACCTCATTATACAGAGATTGGAAAAGTGGTGGGGCTGATTGCGACTGTGAATTTAACCGTTCGACCTCAGTGTCTACCGCTTTAACATAAATAGGATTCACGGGTATCCAGGTCTGCGTTGTGGTCCTAGCCAGACTGGTAGTCATTTAGCTTTCTCGTCGTCTGAGATGGTGACAGATATATGAGGGCGTTGGGGACAGTTGCTAATTTGAATCTCGTCTTCTTCAGTCTATGTTTCATGCCAGCACCGGAATTTAATGTACAATAATATCTATTGTCCGAAATGAAAGTAAAGTACAACAGATACACGCGGCATTCAGCAATAAGTCTAACCAAAAGATGTCAAACAAATAGAATAAAATAGATTTCTGCTTATTTGAACAGTGTCTGGTTTGCACTGTAATCTATAGTAACACGCACAAACTTAAAAAATAAACGCTCACAAATTTACAGTGTAAAATTTTCTTAATTCTGGTTTGAAGGTTATGCTGTATAGCAGTGAAATTACTGAGTAATTTGACATAATATCTTTAAGCCACAAGATTACAAATAAACTAGTGATATCCTTGTAATGTTACTAGTAAAATGTATGATCTCTAGAATGATGTAACGCTTACTATAACGACTGACGACTCTATACTAGTTTGCCGACCAGTTCAATAAAAAAAATCAAATAAAAATTGTTCTTTTCTTCCTCCTTTTTACTAGAAAATGATTTACAAACGTGGCGTTTCTTTCATTGATTGTTTTGTTATTAAGTACAATAATATCTTTTATCAAATCAACTTGGGTTTCCGTAATAAATGGAAGTCCATTTCCCCGGAATGGTAACATAACTTAGACAAATAAAGACTAGATTTTTTTATTGCTTATAATTAAGACTTACTTCCTCATGTACTGGAACTTGATGACTATGAAGATGAGCAGCGTGTTGGCTGCCAGCGAGGCTGTGAGCACCGCCACATACAGCACTATGATGGGGACGTCCGGACGGTGGAACACGTCCAGGCCGGCGGGAACAACCCACGCATCGCTGACATTCCATGCCGCACCCACCGACAAGTTCAATGACCCCGACATTTTACACTTTACACTAATTTACACTTAATGTCAACCATTATGTTTTTAATTACACTTTTCTTACAACCCTTTGACATTCATTTACGTTTTGTTTCAATAGCTGCCCGGAAAACGCTAGTTGTGCCTCTTTAATAACGGAACATCTAAGAATTCTATTTATTAATACTTTTCTGTTATTACTAGAGTCGTTTAAGTACTGGCCTGAATAGGATGAGTTTTTATACAATTAAAAACATGCCAATATAGTAATTTCTTTGTTGATCGCGACTTTTGGAGAATGTCCCGGCGTCATTATAATGATTTAGAAAATTTTTCGAAAAAACACAAGCTTTTTAATTCTCGAAACTCGAAAAATATAGTGCAAACTTTCATCGAATCAGCCGCAGAATTTCCATTGCTGGACGCTACATGGAAAAAAGCCCAAACAAAGACGGAATATTATCCAGTATTGACGGAACCAATAGAGAAAGATAGCAATGAGTAAATAATCTTTTGCGCCAATGGTTGTGGGCTCTATTTTTTATTTATATCGTTTCTGTGTCTGGGTGTTTAATATATGTATTTATGTAGTATATTTGTAATTTCTAATTTGTCTGATATCTGTTACTAGTTCTTTAAGCAACTTATCACGGATTAAGGTCAAGGTGTTGTGGGATTTGTTTATTATTATTATAACTTATGTCGTACTGGCACTAAGCGTGGTGGCAATAGTAGCGTACGTTTGCTACGAAAATGCTGGCCATCCCCGCCCTGTTGTACTTGAGCTACCTTATTCCGGTTGGGTTTATGATTTTGCATCCAAATTCCGCTACCTTAGACGCCTCTTACAACACCTGATACAAGGAGTCGTACGATTCTACACGGCCGGTACCCCACGGTACGAAATGGCAGGTATATCATCATGATCATCATAGCAGCTTTAAACGCCCAAGAAAGGTACCGAATTTACCCATAATTGCCTCGCTAGGTAAGCGTGGTGACAATTGCTGAGCGTAGATTCGCGACGTAAATGCTGTTTCCCATTTCCGCCTTGTTACATTTGAGCTACATTGTTTCGGGTTGATTTACTGCCATCTTTCGGTGTCGATACTTCTGTCACCTCTCACGACACGTGGTAGATGGAGAGGTACTTTTCTCCTCAACCGGTACACGGCTAACTAGCGGCAGGTTTGTGAGCTACTTTTAGCTTGAAGAATTATACAGGATTTACTAGTAAATAAATAAAAAGATTCCGTCAGCCCAGAATAAATCGTGGAGAATGCCAGCGCGCCGCTTATCCAATAACAACATTTCCAGATCACAGACAAAATTGCTGCGTATTTTCTTTGGTGAAAGACAAACGCAAAATAATACGATGGTGCAATAACTGTGAACAATATGTGAAAGAAATTTAAGAAAGGTTAGTAGATTGGTATCGAAAAGCAGTTTAATAACGGAGTGGAATTGACGCGTCGACCAATTCTGAAATGTTTTGGCGCAGATGTGTTATTCGGATGAATCTGCCCTTTGACACAAGTTCTGTTGAACAAACATCCAAACATATTATTTGGACGATTGAAAATAAATCTTTTATATATTTTTATAGAGTTGGGAGGTACCGGCAGAGTAGAATAGTATATCCCTAAGAAGTAAGGTAAGAGGCGATTAAGGTATTGGAACCCACAGATGGCGGTATATCCATTCGAAATAGTGTAGCTCAGGATGGAGATGGGCAGCAGCAACTCCTTAATGAAAGCTGAGTTCTGCGATTGCCAACATGCTTGCCCAGCGCGACAATTATGGGCAAAATTCCCCCTTTCTTAGGGAGGCCAGTCCAGCTCCCACATCTTATACATTGACCTGCCTCCGTAGTAAGTTACTTAAAGCCCTGTTACGAACTTTACATGTGCTCAGGTATTAAATACATGTTTTTAACACCCAGACACAGAAAAAAACACATATACCGTCATATAAATATTTGTACTGGGTGGAAATCGAACCCACAACCCTTGGCACATAAAATTGGATTGGACCCTTTACGTCATCGGGCCCATGGATAAGAGAAAAGTTAACCATATATTACAACAAGTTTATTAAAACTTACAAGTACATACATTCACACAGAGAATGTACCAAACTTTATTATTATTATAAGATTACAATGTAATCCGATCAAACTTTACTATAAATAAGTATATGTGTTTAGTATCAAAGTTTATATATTAAACAAAATTAATTCACGAAACGAATTTAATGACTATTTAACGTATTTTAAAACTTTGATGTTGAAACTTTGAAGGTATATTTATTTTGGCCGTAATCGTAAAGACTAACGTGGGGTAATTAAATGTTGTGTATCAAACATTTTATATGCAAGACTGAGAAGAAATATCTATCATAACATTATAGTAGACTAGAAAAATAAATGCATACAAATATTTTTATTTACTCTTTGGTTAGACTTACGAACAGTGTTCATTCAGTTAACGAAATATTTATGTTTATGATTAAAAAGTCAATAACTTTATCATAAGTAGTTGAAATCACGAGTGTTACAAATACGAGACTTGTCGAATATAAGCTAAAAGGGTAAAATATGCAGTGAAATTAATGGGTAAATGTGACATTGTAACTTCAGTTCACAAGGTTGGCGACACACCAGTGAAATCTTTGTGATGACACAAGTGTCTATTGGTTACGATAACGTTTATCATCAAGCGGACTTTATTCTTTATTGTTAACTTCATAAAAAAAAAAGAAAATTAATACAAGACTTCAATCACTATTTTAACACTAGGTGTTAAATAGAACAAACGCCAATATTGGTAGACCGGATAGCGCAGTTGGTAGCGGGCTAGCTACATTAATATTTCTAATAAGAAATCATTTTATGGATATTTAAATATAATTAAGAGGACCCTGATGACCCGAACATATCTTTTTATATATTCATTAAAGTCATCTAACAAAGAGATAATTTAACTATGCCCACCTTAAACTAGTCTACCGGCACCAGGCGAGTCTTATAACTAAATTTGTTTCTGAAACTGTAAGAAAAACTGGTGTTGATAAAATATCTACTAACATTACTTATGTATCGCGTCACCGCTAACAAACCTTTGTCTAAAAGCTAGTGGTTAAAGCAGTACAATCCCAAGTTAGTTTTGTCGTTGACATGACCTTTAACGTAGTGGTAAGCTTTAGAGATAAGCTTATTTTTAATATACTTCATGAATTTGTTCAAAGCAAGGCCTACTCATGATTTGATTGTAAAATCTCACATAATAACTGCCCTTTAATGAGTTATTTATTTTAAGGAACCCATAATGATTATATCCTACAAAGTTCAAATTATCTGAAGTTGCCCACCATACTTGGTCTGCAGACAACTACGAAATACGGGTCATCACCCAGTATAGATAGTAGTTTTGTACTGCCCTACATTGTTGTATTGATTTATCTTGTATTACATACAGCTAGTAATTCACATTCAGTTTATGCGTAGAAATTTAGCAACTACACCGCTTTACTTTGGATTATACAAGCTTAAATTAAGTTGATTTATATTAGCTGTGGTTGTAGAAATAATTTAAATCATTAATTTTTTCATTCATTCAACCTATACATTTATACAGCCGTTCATTCATTCAGAATGTCTGTCTCTTTGTATGTTTGCATTTGCTCACCCAAAGTCTACTGCACGAAATTGAATGTTTTTGATATAGTTTTTTTATTAATATTTTTTGAATCAATCTAATGCTAGTGGCTGAACTTAACATACAGTTTGTAGGATAATATAATAAAATAAATATGCCTGTTTTTACGCTTTTTTGTATGAGACTTTTCCGTATCAGTGTTAAAATAAATTTCACTTGACGCAATATAAATTGAAGTAGAAAACTGAGAAATAAAAATCCAACTTTAAATAAATCTGGTTTCGTCTCTTCATGTTATTAGTCTAAATTTTGTATTTAGAAAGCAATTCGTAATATTTAATTACAACTAAGTGGTTGTCGTAGTAAGTACGTCAGGTAATATTTGTGACGTCACATTAAATATACTTCGGTAGAACCTTCCATGTTGGAAAGTGCAAAACTAGATACGCTGGTTTAATTCAAATTGCGTATTTGTGCGTCAAGTAAGTGATACCGCTAAGGTAAAATTAAGATACTAGCACCACTTTGACAAGGTGAAATGTCGGTATTTATGTAAAATAGAGAAGACCTCCTTTGCAGTACAGGTTGCCGACGTCAACGCCCTGGCTTTATTTAATCCTTCCATGCGCGTTTCAAAGTTTGTATGCTATTGTGGTTTTGTACGGCGTTGACATTTCAGTCTTAAATGCCATCTGTTGGCGTTGCTTGCAATTACTATGTATTTTATGTGTTCGTGTAATTTTTCTGCTAGAAATCAGATCTGTTTTACCTTCTCTGATATTGTATATTTTCTTTATTCCTTATTCATCTTTGATTGAATATCAGTTATTATTAACTAGGACTCTTCTGATATTTTTATAATTGCGATCAAAGTCTGAATAATTAAAGATTCAACAAGCTTCTACCTCAGTCACGTTGTAAACTCATAGAGAACAGACTTTTTTTCTAGATAAAAAATAACCAATGAATTTATTAGGCATATTATTTAATTATTAGTTATATTCATTGTGACAAATAGCTAAAATATTTTCTGTTAATCATTAATAACATTCTCTTATAGTCAAAATAATAAAGTCATAGATATATATTTATTTAAATTTGCAAAAAATAATCCAGATGATTTCATGTCACATTATTAAGGCGGTAGAAATAGTTGAGGATAATGTATCAGTGCAGACGACTTTTATATTAGGTCTACCTAAATTTACAGATAAGAGTCCCCGGACCTGAATTAGAAATAAAAAGAAGTCAATATGGTCAACTGAATTAATTTGAAAACGTGATCGATCGAAGACGAGTCGGACCACTAGTTACTTAAATACTTTCTAACATGTATTTAAATTATTGTTTAATATCGGCAAATAAACGCTCAATTTAAAGAAAATATTTTATTAATAGTTACAATGGTGAACAATTAGCAATTAATTGAAAATATACTTATGTAGCATTCATGTTTCACCTATGTCTACTGCCACATAGCAACAATGTAAAGAGCATTGCTGTGTGCCGGTGGAAGGGTGAGAGAGGCAACGAAATTATCGGGCATATGTTGTCACATATACCCGATAATTTCATCGGATTACATTTCGATATATTCATTTTCGTGGCTCTATAAAATAAATAATTCATTCAATGGCAATTGCATAAAATCTTTATATCAGGCTTACTGCTAAAGAAATTTAAAAATTACTTAATCCATAAGCTTATTTCTACAGCATATATTAAAGATTATATCAATGACAAACCTGCCTAGGCTTGAATTGCACTAACCTAGCTTTAAGACAACGGTTTTGTAGTGCCGGCGCCGGTAAGAATTCCATTAACACTAACTATTTGGTGTTGAAAGAATTCCTTTTTCGTAGCTTTTGTAATGAATTTGCATTATATTTAGTTTTAAGAATTCCGACAGACTAGTTTAATGTAGGCCTAATTTACATGATAGATAACTCCTGTGATCCCGTGGGTCATTATAAGTATAAATATTAGAATATAGTACTTCTAACGTAACTTCTGCTTCGTAATTTTTAAATATTCTTAATTATGCTTTTAATGGGCGTACTTATATAAAAAAATGTTTTGAAATTGATTTGAATTTGAAATATTAATAATTCAGACAACATCTCGCATATTGACCTGACTCCAAGTTAAATCGCTTAAAGCAGATGTTACGGACATCAGACAATAGAAGAGTCACAAATATAATACTTTAATATAATACATACACAACGCCCAAACACAAAACAATCGTAAATATCAACATATAAAGTTTTGTTCTCGGTGGTGATCGAACCTTTGGCGTAGAAAATAGGATCACCATCGGTGATCGGATCTAAAGAAATAAATACAGCTCAGAATTTCTTATAGTAGTACGATACAATAATTGTAGGGCTTCTATGACGCTTTCGGTTATATCCTAATCTCGTGGGTTCGCTCCCAACTGGACAAATATTTTGTATTTTTGTCTATCTGATTATTATATATTTGTGTTTTATTCCTGACACCTCTGTTCTATGATGTACCTAACAAGTGATCGAAGCTATCTAACTCGGATTTAAATCAATGTATAAGATGAAGCGTGAATTAAATATTATTATTTGATCTGTAACAAACAGGTAATCAACATTTATCACATAAGGTTGTTAATAGCTAGGAAAAAATCTATTAACGTACCCTAGCAATATCAATAGGTACGTTTTTATTTCAACCACAAATGGCACACTTTGCGAAGAATTGGGTCTATCATAAAGATTTACTTTCCCATGTACTTTGAACGAGCCACTCTAGGAAATCACCTGTGGTTACGAGTCGTAAATGCGAATTGTACCGATAATAGCCACTGGCCTATTTTAGAGACAGTTTACTGGTACCGCGACTAAGAGGTCTTTTTTATGATAAAACTACATTTATAATATTTCCTAGGCTTAAGGCATTTACTACTCATTACTCAATTTATCATTATTATCATATCAGCCATAGAAAGTTCACCGCTGAATATAGGCCTCCCCAAGAAAGGCGCAAACGTGTTAGCAATCGCAAAGCGCTGGGGACGCTGCTGTCAATTTCTGCTCTGTTAAATTGAGCTGCACTATTTCGGATGGATATACCGCCATCTGTCGGTTCTGGTACCTACCTACAAAGAGGTATTTTTTACAATAAAACTGATATATTAATGGCTTCAACACGCGGCTTATTTAACCTTTTTCATTTTTTGTTCGACGTTTCCGTTAACGCGTGGCAACCGTTCTCAAGATTGAGAAATATAAAAATGTAAAATGAACGGCATTTTTAAAGCTGTTACAATAATAGTTTTATTAGCAATAGAACATGGCGCCCTGGGGTAGCAGCGGAGTAGAATAGTACCTGCTTCGGTATCAGGTGTCATAATAGACGAATAAGACACCGAAACCGATAGATAGCATCCATCCGGAACAGCACAGCTTCAATACTGCAGGATGAGGAAATCGTCATGAAGTTGCATTATGTGATTGCGCGGCAATTACGGGTGAAAATTCTACTTTCTTGAGTGGCCTATTGCTCCAGTCCAACAGTGGATGTTCGTACTCACGCAGAGGAAATGTTTATATAATAAATATTTGTATTTGTTCTGTGCCTGGGTGCTATTTATATATATATATATATATATATATATATATATATATATATATATATCTTCCTAGAGAACTGTTATCGGATATGAACATTTATCACCATTTTAACTTTATGGGCACTCAATATTACAAAGATCAATAAAACGTATTTTTTAAACGTATTTTTTTGACTTTATACATTGACTTGACTCCAAGAGTCAGTCGCAAGTCCCTTAAGGCATATGTGTTAAGAACACTCGGCAACAGAAGAATCACAAATATAATACTTAAATACTGTCAAACCTTTAGACAGAATAAATCGAAATATTTTCATATAAAAGTTTTTCTTGGAGAGGGTCGAACCCAAGACCCCGGAGACACAAGGTAAGATCACTACTATCTGTGCCATCGCGCCCATCATGTTTATATCTAACTCATAAGATCAATAATTAAATGAGTTAATATTGTTCAAATTGGTGTTTGTTTTAAGCGTTGAGCTTTGGTTAGTTCTAGAAGCAAATTTAACTCGAGCCAATTCGTCACCGTCATCATCATTGCACCCGTCGAAGAATTAACATAGGCCTCCGGAATGAAGTAGTTTTGCCCATACTAACCGCGCTGGGCAGACCTGGTGGTGATCGCAGGACGTATCTTCGCGGTGAGATTGCTGCTGTCTATTCTTTTTGGATTTGAGCTATATTCGAGCTATTTTGGATGGATATGTTGAAATCATATTGTACACACCGTTTTACATTTCGGCTAGCTGTTATCAAAGACAGGTGGAAAGAAAGAAATGCGGTGGCACTAGTTCGTTCTTTCCGGTTTCCGCTCTGAGAGCGGATACCAAAACAAATAAATGGTGCCAAGGTACTATTCTTAGACATCGATACCCGGTAATATAACGCATAAGTTATCAAGAACAGTATTTTTATTATGGTTTTGTAAAAAGAAAATATAAAAGTGGAATTACTGCAACGTCTTTAGATCTCTAAAGCAGCCAGAAAATAAATAATAATAATAATAACATTGACCTGTTTCCGTGATAAGTAGATTAAAGCACTTGTGTTAGAAATCACAAATATACTACGTACTTAAATACATATGTTTAACACCCAGCGAAGAACAAACATAATAACATCATATAAATATTTGCACTGGGTGGGAATTGAACCTACCTTTGGCGCACGTGACAGTCTGAATTTCGCAGATGGTTGTAATAACAACCATCTGCGAAATTCAGACTACTATACCACTTATTTTTTAAAATTACTCACATGTAGCCATTCAGATTATTTCAACGCTCGTTCTTTCTATCCAACTCTATTTGTTTAATCGTAATAGATCAATTGGACAAGTCTACGTTGCTGGAAGTAATGTTTCTAATGTCAAACTATTTATCAGCCATCCACAAGGTTTTCTTTAGGACGTATGTAAATATACGCATGTCTTTGTTATTATAAACCATAGAATACCGGTTCTTCTTAAAGTAATCAATTTACACATAATATAAATAAAGTTGACGTATTTGTTTGTAATTCCAGATTAAAAGCTTCTCACTAAATGCATATGAAAGTATATATGCAGTAAATACATAAAAAATATATTTCTTAATGTTTATTTTAGATGGCGGTATTTCCATCCAAAACAGTGCAGCTCGATCCTGCAGCATCCCCGTAGCGAAAACTGCGTTCTGCTCTTTCTTTGGGAGGCCTTTGTCCAGCAGTGGACTTTCAATGGCTGGTATGATAATGACGATGATAATGAAGCAATATTTTATAATTCCTGTCTGATATCCGTTACACGAGTGCTCTACTCTATTGATCTTGGAGTCAGGGCAATGTACGAGATGTCGTGAGATTTTTGTCTAAACTTAAACTCATAATCAACATGTCAGCTGTAAGACTTCCAGCAGACATGGTGGCAAACGTGAGCGTAGCTTAGCGAGGATGCTCCATCCCATCATAGCTCTATTATATTGGGCTTACGATAAGTAAGTATGTGTTGGTCCCGATTCTCCAGTCACCTCTCACTATAGTACACAGGTACAATTCTGAGACAATGGCACCTGATAATAAAACATAGGTTATCTTTGTATATAAAAACTTTCTTACTGTGTACAGTTTAAACCAACTTGAGAGTTAGGATAGTTTATATCCCAATTTATGGTCACAATTTTTATTTCATGATAAACTTAAAACTATATTTAAGACAGGAAAATATCTGGGGGACAGTTAGTAGTATATATAGCTTATATTAATTTAACTTAAACATTCATTATCATCATCGTTTCAACTATTGGAAGTCCACTTCTGGACATAAGCCTCCCCCAGGAAGGAGGAATACTGCCCAACATTTCCGCGCTGGCCAAGCGTGTTGGCTATCGCAGGTTTCGCTTAAGAGATGCTGCTGCCCACCCTCGCACTGTTCATTTGAGATGAACTTTTTCAGGTGGATATACCGCCATCTGTTGCTTCTGGTTTCTTACAATGTAGCTACTCTACCGTTAGCGTACGGCAACTTAAACATTTCTTCATTAATTTTCTGGTTTGCCCAATAAAGGATTAGTACGTGTGACATGATATGACATAAGTCACATAATAGGTGCATTGTACTTTCAAAAGGTAATTTCCCAACTTTCACAATTTAAACCAAACAACAATAATAGCTCTCTGCTAGTAGAAATCAGTGAGATTATTTTTTTAGCTGAGAGCCGAGCCTTTTTTTCCGAATGACTCCAACAGATTTGTATTGTGCAAAAAACAAAATTCATAGCGACAAAAATTAATATTTCTTAGTTGCAATATAATAATAAGAAATCGTCTAAAAATAAATTATAATTGTCTAATTTAATTATTCTTATAAACTAATTTGGTCTTTATATTTTATTCTGACATATATAAATAAGTGATAGGTCTCATTTATGATCGACCCGTATGCCTTTCTACCTTAACCTAGTTTTTCTCCCTTATCGTGTAAATAATAAAAATGTGCGTCCCATAAACTTGATCCCTTTGGGAATTTTGTGCAAGTTGTTGTCGCGAGGTCCTCGCGGCAAAAGTAAAACTCAAGTCAAGCAGCTCGATATTTTCTTAGTCATCTATTTCAGATTGTGTTATGAGATAAAGAACTCAGACAAGTTAGTATCGAGCTGTGCGCGTTAAAACCAAAGAAATTTAATGACACCTTTATCACCACCAGTTTTTGACGTGACAACGTCTTATAAATTGGTTTGCCGGGTGACACTTCAAGAACCTGCGTTACGCTCCGATCACGTTATGCGCTCACAATGAGAGCGAGGTCAATGTATTAGAGGCGTGGAAATTTATTGTTTCTTAATTGATTTATTTGCTGTGAGGTACCGGCAGATTAGAATAGTACCTCCCTCTGCACCAGGTGTTGTAAGCGGTGACTAAGGAACCAACAGATGTCGGTATATTTATTCAACAGTTAAGCTTAAAATGCACAAAGGCAAAAGCTGCACTTTGCGATTGCCAATACGCTTGCCCAGCGTGGCAATTGTGGGCAAAATACCACCTTTCTTGGAAAGACAATGTCCAGCAGTGGGCTTTTAATGGCTGTTATGGTGATGATGATGATATGATGAATTGGTTTAAACTGAAGTTCGTGTAATATATTAGTTTCTAGGTGAAAAGTGAAACCGCAAACGCGCCTCTCCCGCGCCCCTACAATTGACACTTTAATTAAATGGAAATTCAAAACCGTTTGGCAGACGTACGAGTATATGCGGCGGAGTGAATGCGAAAAGTCTGTCTTACTAAACGTAATACGACCTCGCTTCCCCTCACCTGTTTTTTACCATTTAACGTTGGAAAATTTATTCATGACATCCAATCTTGATTTGAGTGGATGACGATCAAATGTTAGGAATTGTAATTAAGAGTACATTTATAGGCGTTTTATTGGGAGATTCATAATGTTAACGACTTTGTATAAGATAAAGTTCGCGAATTATCTTTATAACCACATTTTAATTAATATTTATAAAAACCCAGTTTAGACATACATTATTTAATTTAATTAATAGAGTTTATATACAATATTATTTATTCATATATTTAAGTCGATTTGATCACAAATACTTCAATACATACATTCAATATCCAGACACAAAACAAACATAATTTCATCATATAAATACTTGTCCTGGGTGGAGATCGAACCCTCGACCTTTAGCGTACAAGATAGTATCTGCAGTATTAGGCCCGCTGATACATCGGTACCCCAACTAAATAATAAATGCCGATCTGGGGTAGTCACGTCAATGAATAAAAAATGGCATCACGTACATTGGCATGGTCCTAATGTGAGGATTTCCATAGGGCAAGAAATAAGGAAACAGCGGATATACCGCCATCTAACGGCTCCGGTACCTTAGTCGATTTGGTACAAAGGGAGGAACTATTCTGCTCTGCTGGTACCCCATGGCAACTGACTAACCTATTTATTTTGACAAACATAGCGCAAAACTGGCATAGCTTCAGTTTCAATTAAATGAATGATCGATCGTTACTTACGTACGACCAATCGTTTCGTGTATGAGCGTCATTTGCGATGCGATCAATCGTCACGATTTGCATCAGATCGATCGTACAGACAAATCGTACCATATATGGGCACCTTAAATGCTACTGCCCATC
>JACJUM010002819.1:1323554-1379525 GCA_020976665.1 Heortia vitessoides
AAGGCTTCCAGTACCCATTTTTTTCTCAGAAGTCAAGTATTCATCTTATCCATTGTACACTTCAATATCTAAAAATCAGAAAAAGTTATTTATAAAAGAAAAGGTGATTGACTGATATATAAACATAGGGCCTAAAGTATAAAAGTTAGAGACTTCCTTTTTTTCTGAAGATTCCTTTTATAATGTACCCTCTGAAAGGAGTGCAAATTTAAAATGAAACTCTGTCGATTTTGAAGTTATTTAAATGAAATTCAGTATGAAAGTCTATATATAAATAAAACTAAATTGTTTTTCTGAAATCGAGGGGCAAAAGGAGGGTGCGAAGTTAGTATGGAAGTTCTTCGATTTTCAAAATTCTTTGGTTTTCTTAGTTCTTTGATTCTAAGCTATTTCAATAAAGTATTATTACTTCCTAATAATGATTATTGCAGATATCCCTTTAGTTTATATATTTCAAATAATCGGACTTTTGATAGACACATAACTATAATATACCAATACCTATAAGGAGTAACTTACTACTTTTATTTCATTTACTAATCTCTTGGGAACCAGAATTATGCAACTAGTAAGGAATTTTTTTCGCAAAAACCTTTTTAAGCCTCAAAATTATTCACAAATAAAAGTACTACTGTCTTCTAATGTCATGCCTGACTTTACCTATAAAACAATAAACACATGAGAAGAAGACTTATACAGAATTCATAACCTTGTATATATTTGGGTATATATAGATTTACATCTGCCTTATATAAAATGAAAAGTTGCCCGAGCGACCTGCCCTACACATTCCGCAGCTCCCTTCCCCGTGCTTAAATTCTAATGAATTCGTGGCACATAAAGCTCGCAAATGTTCTACATGCTGCAGGCAGTCAAAAGGTATGCGCATCGTTTTGATGTTGAGCAAATATAAACGCAGCTCGGGAGTGAGGTCAACTGACTGTTGGAGTCAAACAACATAATAAAGTATGTTGTTGTAACTAGTACAGCTTCCGAACAAAAAATGTCTATTTTTTATTCAACATCTCACACATTATAACAAAACTACTCTTTTAAAAATAAAATTATTGCACATTTTGGTTATTAAAAGGCGATTGTCAATGCTTTCTATTTAATATTTTAATAAATAATCATATGCATGCACCCACAAGCGCGACGATTTGTACTTGTCTAGGATAATTAACTTTTAATTCTTGCCTTATTTGATTTGCGTGTCGTTGTTGGAAATAGTGAATAAGAGTGGGAGACTCAGACAGTTGTAACACAGTTTGTAATAGTACGGCTGCCGTCGTTTTATTCTATTAGTGTTTAACATAAGCGTTTTATAAAGATTTTGTATTTTTTTTTTGTTTTTGTCATTGATAAAATCGTTTGATGGCGTCCGCAAGATTTTTGATTTTCAACACTTGTGTATTTCATTATTTATTTTACATCCTTACTGAGTAATTATTACCTTCTTTTTAAATATTAATAATTATGCATGATATGATTGCCTGTAAATATAATAACATTTAGTTAATATCTTATATAACACAATTATTGTTCACAATTTAGTGTTACTTATGTTGGTATTCCAATCCTTACTATATAATATTATAAAAGTGAAAGTAACTCTGTCTCTCTGTTACGCTTTCCCACTTAAACCTCTCTACCGATTTTGTTGAAATTTGGCAAAAACAATCTTTGGACCCTGAGAAAGGACATAGTTTATTTTTTAATTCGAAATAAGGGTTGTAAGGGGTTGAAAAGGGGGATGAAATGTTGTATGGAAGTATCGCTATTTTTAAAGCTAGAAACTTGAAACTTATTTTTCAAGCCATTGATTCGATATAAATAAACATGACATTCAAATATTATATAAGTCAAGTAAAGTACTCAAAAAAAAATACTTCATGCGGACGAAGTCGCGAGCACAGCTATATTAAATAAATAAATAAAGTTGTTTGTGATTATAATGAACGCGAAAATATAAATATAAAAAAATATTATCTTATACTTTGACCACAATTCGTTGTAAGTCGCTTACAAAATTTGTATTACAGATATCAGTTATCATTGAAATTACAAATATACTATTTTTCTTTCTTTTATCGTCTAACATACGTAACAAAAGTGGCTTAAGTGAGTCAGATGCACGTATGAAATGACAGATTTATTTGGAAATAAAACTACATTCATAAACAGCTTTAGTCGCGGTTTATTAAAACTTTTTGATCGATGTTTTAGTTACCTCCCAGCTTCCTTTCTATAGATAAACAGAAGCGTGTGCGTTTGAGCTGTACTGGTTCAGGTGGATATACCGCCATCTATCGGTTTTGATTCTTTAGTCACCACCAGGCAGAGAGGGAGGTACTCTTATACTCTAACGGTACCTTACGGCCTAGAGTATGGTACTAGATTAACATTATTACATACACACATACACTATCCCATCGAGGTAGGTAGAGACTACGGATCTTCATTTGTTACAATCTTGGCATACGTCTCTCGCTTCCCTTACCCGCATTATTCTTTATATACTTGTATATATAAGGACTAATGCGGTTATTGTTTACTCTTGGTACTTCTGATCTGGCTCTTTTTTAATACCTCTTCTACCTGATTAAGATTTGTTTGTCTGGGTCGTTCTATACAAACTCTTCAGTTCACTTCCGTTCATTATTAAATAGCTAGTTTATTGGTTAAACCATCGAGAGGTACCGGCAGAGTAGAATAGTACCTCCCCTTGTACCAGGTGTCGTAAGTGGTGACTAAGGTACCAAAACCGATAGATGGAGGTGCATCCATCCGTTACAGTACAGTTCAAATACAGGGGATAGGCAGCAGCATTCCCGTCGCGAAAGCTGCTATTGTCAACACGCTTGCCTAGCGCGGCAATTATAGGATAAATTCCCCCTTTCTTGAGGGAGTCCTATTTTCAGCAGTGGACTTCCGATTTTATTGGTAAAAATTACCAAATTTTATTAAAAAGAAACGACGTCGCCGGCTACAACTAGTGATGTAAAATGTTATTTGTATGCTTTCAGTACAAACGTATTTATTCTAATTATTTTTGGTTTGTAGAGTAATGAGAATGCATTTGCTTCGCTTGGAGTCTTTTACGAGCGTACATAGATGAAATTTTAAATTAGGGCCAAACCTAGGTTGTAGTTTTAATGCAAATTCACCCCGTTCCCATTAAATGCGGAGTTCTATCAGAAATAATGGGTTTCAGCAAACTAGATTAGTCAATGCTGTAGTCTGAAATAATAATAATAATAAATTCCCGCAACATCTCCTACATTGACCTAACTCCGAGGTAAGTCGCTAAAAGCAAATATGTTAGGGACTCCAGGCAACAGAGGAATCACAAATATACTACTTTAATACATATATTTAACACCCAGACACAGTACAAATACAAAACAAAAATTTACATATTAATATTTGCTCTAGGTGGGAAACAAACTTACGACCCTTGGCGCACAAGATTGGATCACTACCATCAGCGTTATGGGGCGCGTCAATAACATAACATATTATTTCATTGTCTTACAAGCTTTAGCCCGTGACTTTTTCCGGGTAGAACTAACACTTGAGTAACCTACTTTAATAAGAAAAATAATTTCCATATCTATTTATAATGTACAAACTTAAACGATTTGCGATTTAAAGCCGTTGAAAAATTAGTTTCATTGTTAGTACTGAATGCAAAAATTTCAGAAATACTTAACAAAAGGAACTCAATTATTCAAACATCATGTCCCGAGGGCGCTTTCCTGAAATTAAGAATAGTTTGGGTCTGATTTTTTAGTATAAAACAAAACTTTTTAGGAATAATACTATAAGACTTTTTCCGTATTATTACTTATTTTAATTTACAGTCTAGTCTTTTAATAGATTCAAATTAAAGTTATTTACGTGCCAGATTTCAGCAACGTCGGTTTATCCGTGAAAGTGTTATAAGTAGATAAGATTTCTAAGCATATTGATTACACAGCAAGCCTGTTATTGGGAGAAACGAAATGGTTGTGAGTCAATCTGGAAATCTTGTTCTCAGCAGTCAAATTATTGGGCTGACACAATGATGATGCAATACATATAATATTTAATTATAAACACGTATAAATACACTTTACTTTGTCTGTCTATTTGTTTCAGCTATGGTCAAAAATAGCTAGACTGATTTTAACGGAATTGGCAGATTCTATTTTTTTTACAACATCTCATGCCTGACTCCGGGCTAAGCCGCTTAGATCACTTATGTTATGGACTTATGTCCGACAACAGATGAAACACAAATATAATACTAAAATACGTATTTCAATACCCAACCACAGAACAAACACAATTATCATCATATAAATATTTGTACTGGGTGGGTATCGAACCCTTGGCGCATAAGATATTGGTTTATTCTATTCCCGTCCGCGCTTTGCACGGATGTAATGTAGATGAAAAACTTATTTGTAGACCTTTTAAAGGAGTATATATACAATACTGCAGTACATTATTTTGATCTATCTCATCGGGAGCAACTAGCGTTAACAATGGAAGCGCGAAAGTATGTGTTTCTTTACATCACATCAGGAAACTCTAAAATAAGGAGTGTTTCTTTTCTATATCATGCATGTTTTATACATATAAAAGTTCCTCGTAAATCGATCAAAAATTGCATCAAAATCTGTTGTGTAGTTTTAAAAATATAAGTAAATATAGGGACAAACAAATAATACATAATAATAAGACATAATAGTCGGGAAGAAACTTTGTTTTATAATCAGTAGTAATAACAACCACACGCTGACTGAAACCACAAAAAACGAGTAGATGTTTAGTGCGATTGCAATTTGCCTGAATTATTTATCAGTCAATTTGTCTAGCCGTGGCGCCAAATAAAAGTGATTACACAGTTTTAATTGCTAATAATCTCTATAGGAATCTCTAGAGGTAGACCTCATACATAGATCGTTTGCAATAGTACACTTCAAACTACAGTTTTCACAATGCTGTGAAAATTTCACTTGGTAGAAGGTGCAATGAAAATTCAAGTTGGCATCGCGCTAGTGATATCCTTGTGACATCACGCGGACCTTTAACTTATTTTGCCAACTCATTCATAAACAAGGAAATGGAAACATGTGAACTGTTGCCGCAAGTTAACAATAACGTCTAACAAAAAATGTGCAAACTTAAACGATTTGCGATTTAAAGCCGTTGAAAAATTAGTTTTATTGTTAGTACTGAATGCGAAAATTTCAGAAATACTAAACAAAAGGAACTCTATTATTCGAACATCAAGTCCCGAGGGCGCTTTCCTGAAATTAAGAATAGTTTGGATCTAATTTTTTAGTATAAAACAAAACTTTTTAGGAATAATACTATAAGGCTTTTTTCCGTATTATTACTTATTTTAATGTACAGTCTAGTCTTTTAATAGATTCAAATTAAATTTATTTACGTGCCAGATTTCAGCAACATCGGTTTATCCGTGAAAGTGTTATAAGTAGACAAGATTTCTAAGCATATTAATTACACAGCAAGCCTATTATTGGGAGAAACGAAATGGTTGTAAGTCAATCTGGAAATCTTGTTCTCAGCAGTCAAATTATTGGGCTGACACAATGATGATGCAAGACATATAATATTTAATTTATTTTAATAAATAAATTTTAGCGCTAAATAGAAAAGAATGGAAGGATTCGAAGAAGGCATTTTCCAAATTAGGGCAAACGAACGATGTTGTCGATGTTGATGACGACAAGATTACAACAGCAATTAGAAACTGAAAAAAAATCATTGTACTGTCCTAATAAAAGGCTTATTATTATTATAAATATTATAATTGCCAACGAATGAGTTCATTGACATACTCTACTCTACCCTTAATTTGTAAATTTAATATGCAATTTTCTTAAATATTATGAAGTCACCAAATAAGCATACAACTCGTTAATAGTATATATATAGTATAGTATATAGACCGTATGCTTGTTAGCCGCAGTCTATAAACTCTCGTGTCATCATAAAAGATATCACTAGCATGCCGCCAACCCTATGAACTAAAGATACTATGTTACATTTGGCCGGTAATTTCACTGCCTCTTTCACCCTTTACCGGAACACAGCATTGCGAATACTGCTATTTAGCGGTAGAAATAATTGAGAGTGAGGTACCAATGCAGACGACCTTTGTAAGTAATTAACACCCGCGGAAATAAAGAATACAGTGTCATAAAATAATCTGCGTTAGAATTTGTAAAAAGAATGGTATTAGTACATTTTATAGCAGGAAAATATTTCTCCCCGTGAAATGAAGCCTATTGCCAAACGATCAATGTAAATATATTTAATATAATATTTTATATGTATTATGACTGTAATTTGCATCCATATATAAAGATAGATGTAATAAATAAAAAAAAATTGTTTTCTTAAAAATCATACAGCCTGATACAATTGTATTATATTTTAAATTGCTGAATTTACCTTCAGTCATATTCTTCTTAACGATTCAATAACAAACCTTTTTATTTCAAAAAAAGAAAAAGCGTTATCAAAGGGGCGACAACTAAACACTCACACTTCTATAAAACCAAACTTTCACTCATTAAAAATCCACTAAAATTTAAAACCTTATCACTGTAATGACTTTGAAACTCACTAATTATGCAGACACGTATTCAAAGTGCATCAACGATGTATTCAACTTTAGAACTTCGCGTAAAGCTCTGGAGCTTTAATACGCGGCACGATAGCACGGGAGCGGCGTCGAAGCTCGACTGGACTGGAACAATACGCGGGCGGGCTTGATCGAGAACTGTACAATATTTGAGAAAATGCAAAAGTCTTTTTACATTTGATATATATCAAATTGATTTAGTTTATCAAAGGATAGTGTGACGGAACACGATTGCTATATCGGAATTGTAAATATTAATGGGTCTGGTGGCACCGATGGTAGTAATCCTATCTTGCGCGCCAAAGGTCATGCATTGATCCCTACCCAAAAAAATATTTATTTGATGACATTTGTGTTTGTTCTATGTTAATTTTCCGAATTATGTATTGTAATAAATGTATTCAATTATTATATTTGTGGTGGTCTGATGTCTAAAACACAAATGCTTTGCGATGTATCTCGGAGATGCATTGGTACCTTTATCTCAATTATCTACCATCAAATAGCAGTGTCAGTATTGTTGTGTCCCGGTTTAAAGGGGCGAGAGAGGCCGTGAAATTTCTGGGGAATGTAACATGATATCCGCAGGTCACTTGGTTGGTAATACACTTACTATCGCGCGGACTGTGTGCTTGTTTGTCGACTTGTTCTCAAATAAAAAATAATGAACCTTTATATCCCATGTGTGTCGAACACTAGCACCTGCTTTTTTCCAAACTACAATTTCTGTGCAAAACTTTATCCAGATTTAATCAGCTGTCTTGGTATTATAATATTAATATTTTTTATTGTATACATATTTTGACAATCGACATAATATTTTGATAGTACGTTTGACGGCCTTATCGCTCTAAGCGATCTCTTTCAGGCCACCTTAGGTTGAATATATAAAGTTATAAAGGTGTGTTCAGTACATACCAAAATATATTTATATACATTCAGATACTATAAATACAAGTAAATTAAGTATTATTTGACATTTAGTGAAATGTCATTTAATTATTTTAAATTGAAAAAGCTTTGAATGGAAGTCGATAAGTGGGGCGTCGGAAAGCACTGTGTCTTTCAATGGCGGATTGACGAGTGAATTTATATGTATATTTTGATATTGTTAGATCTTAAAATTAAAGACATTATTGCAGAGGCGATATAAGTGAACTTTAAATATATATTCTTCATATTTTCAGGTAAGATAAATGCGTAATTACCGTGACACGATATTTGTTGAAATATTGGAATTAGGGAGAGAATAAAATATCTTCATATTTTCAGAGAAACAATTTGTGGTTTATTTTGATAATTCTCAGTAATATTCCTTATTAATAAATCTCCATGTAATTGTTTACCATCCTTCAATTCACTCCTGCACTTATAATGTTGGTACAAGTAAGACGTTTTTAACAATTGTCTAAAATAATGAGATAATTTAATCTATAAAAATAAAGTTCTGAATTTGTTTCTGATAAATTTTCTGAAGGTGTATTTAAATGGCAATAAAAGATAGGTACACAAAGGTTTTTTGATAAGCTTAAATTAAATTTGGTGATAGTAATAAAATTTTTATTCAAGTATTTTGCTACAACATTTTAAAGTACTACAATTTTTTTTCTATCAGATTCTAACATAAATTGTTCCATAAAAATGTAGGCTTCATTCCCGCGGGCCCGGCGGGTTAGCGGGCTAAGGTGAATATTTTTAGTTGTCTCGTGTCTTTATTGCATAAATATTTATCATGTTTAGTAATGGAATTTGTACAGGGCGAGACTTCGCTCATATCAAATTTTAAAAATTAAGGGTTATAATATAAATAAGAATGTCATTGTTGTAAAACGAATTAATTATGAAGTCCATACTTACATATATTAAATATAAAGAGGGACATTTTTTTGTCACGGCTTAACACAAAAACTCATTCATAGCAGTACTTTTTCCATCTTTTTCTTTCTTCCGTTCGATATCATATCATTTATATCTCAGCTGCAATACCGTGGTACTACCCTTAGTTATCTTCATTTTTCATCTCGTCCGATTTGAATTATTCTTTCACCATTAGAGAGTTAATACTTTACAATGTTAACATGAGCTATAATACCTTGTCAGAGCTCGTTATCCAATATAAATCTCAGATGTTACTGAAATTAATTCATAAACTTTTTCATAAAGAGAATATAACAGTATCAGGAAATGACAAAGGTAACATATTGCCCCACATTTATATGGGAAGAGGAATCATGTAAGAGATACCGCGGAGCTTTTTAATAAAGGCATATGAAAATACAAAATTTTGTTCGCATGGTAATTTTATAAGACAAACATTCCTGTGAATCCTTCGCTATAGCAAAAAATATTTTTCCAAGAGAAACTGTTATTTATTTAAGATAAAACCTAACTTACTTTTTATTGGCTTTAAAATGTTTATTATTTATTTTTGCATTTTTGTTTGGCATGCGGTTATGTTCCAACAACCCTTGTCAAGATTGATAGAAAACTTTTTAAGATTAGAATTTTTTAAGTATATGATTTAGTATTTTATGATTCTGTAACCAAATAAAATATATCGCATTCGTAACTACTTTTTTTCACCTTTTTCTATCTTCAGTTCGATATCATATTATATATCATAGCTGCAATATCATGGTTAAAACTTTATTCTTCTCTATTTTCCATCATTGTCGTAGCAGAAAATAGACGTTTTGAATTATGACCATAATTGAACCTCGGTCGCCTCTTACAACTAGCACAGGGGGAAGTAGGTACTATTCTACTCTGCTGGAAAGCTTTTGTTCACATACGTAAAATTACCATATAATTTTACACCAAAATACACTGCAAAGAGTACAATCTGTAAATCTAAAATCCATTGATTGCACTCTACAGAATTTACCTTGGTCACTAAATCTCTACTTTAAATTTTTTCTTCGAACGTTTTATATAAATCTGTCAACTCATTTGAAAATAATTAAAGATAATCCAAACACGTTACAGAAGATTGATCTATATTATTCTGATAAAATATGCACTGCACCTCTGCTTCGGTAGTTGACGCCTTATTATTATGTAAATTGTTTGTATACTGCTCTTTGAAGTTACTCTTGAAAACAGTTTAAATTAAGAGTGTAAATATTGTAACTAATTAAATGAAACTTATTTCAGCTTTGTCGGACCGTTGCACTTTCAAAAACATTAATTAATAAATACAATATAGTGCATATGTTGTCTTTGAAATTTACCACATATCAGTAAACACTATACGAGCGATACAATTTGTGGCTTTATGCCGGATATATAGAGTTCATAAAACCACTCCACTGCTAGACATAGGCCTCTCCAAGAAAGAAGGTTTTTTGTCGATAATTGCCGCGCTAGCAGCTGGATAAACACCCGGTAAAGAGAAGGTACTTATCTACTCCGCCGGTACTTCACGGCTTAAAATATTAACTGAGAAATACATTATGTAAATGATGTAATAAAATACAACATTGGCACATGTTACCACATAAATTTACCGCATATTAGTAAATGCATGCGAACTCTAAACTCTATACATGCTTTTACATTTAAAATGTTTACCAAAAATCTATTTCGACTATTTCTTCTGTATTAATTGTTTCACCTATATGATGTTAAAGTAAATGACTTTGACTCAATAAAAATATTACTATGACAAAATCAACATGCTTAATAAACTCTCCGTAGCTTACTCAACCAATTGATTTTAATGCATTTGTCCTATAATAACACCAAATTAGTTTAATGTACACCAGGGCCAAAAAGATATACAAATTCAACAGAGAAATGATACAACAAGCGTCCTTGTCGCATAGAACTATTTCTACCCGGAAAACTTGCATTAGAAATTAAGTAAATAATTCAACTGATCAATACAAGGTGTACCTCGTAAAATAAGTAACATTTATAATCAGCCGAGCTCCTGGTGCAGATGGTAGCGATTTTATCTTGTCTTGATCTGAAGGTGGGTGAGTTTGATTCCAAACGAGGACAAACATTTATATGACGAATGAGTATTTATTCTGTGTCTAGGTGTTAAATACGTCTTGAAATATTATATTAGCGATTCTAAGAAGAAATATTAAAAACGAGCTAGGTCAGATTCTACAACCTTCAATACACGCTCATTTATTTTTGATACTTCCTGGTACCTATTTAAAACATTAACCTAAGTCATCCTAAACTAATTTACTTCGTCCATTTACTTCGTTTCTATAAATACACTATAATTAATTTAAACAATCCAATAAAAAAAATAAATAGCTTATTAGCTATCTTGCCGTGGGGTTCCGGCAGAGTAGAATAGTACCTCCCACTATACCAGGTGTTGTGAGAGGTGACTGAGGTACCGGAACCGACAGATGGCGGTATATTCATCTATGATAGTGCAGCTCAAATGCAACAGGGTGGAGATGGGCAGCAGCTTCTCGGTTGCGAAAGCTGCGATTTGCGATAGCCAATACGCTTGCCCCGCGCGGCATTTATGGGCTAAATTCCCCCTTTCTTAGGGAGGCCTATGACCAGCAGTGGACGTTTTACGGCTGCTGAGATGATATCTGTTCCTGCAATCATAGATAACCACATTATTAATAAATGAATTCATAATATCTTAAAATTTCACGTTCAAGAGTGTTTCAGAGAGTAAAGGTCCGAACTAAAATCATTACAAAAATGGACTTGAGATTAAAAGCAAATTTGCCAGAAACGTTGATCGTATGAAAAATTATAATCGTTAAATACTTACTCCTGGGATATTTTAAAGAGGTTTTCCTCCCAATATCTCCAACGTTAGCGTCTGAAGATTCGTAAATTCGTAAATTATTTAAAAACGTCATTAACAAGAAATGGTATGTATTTTAACTAATATATGCAATAGAAACAAGAATTGGACTTTTTACAAGTATTTTTCTATTTGCTTTATCATCATCATATAGGAATCATTAGGATCTTCCCAAAAGATTTTTAATAGGGCCGTTTGTACGCGGTGCGATTTGCCTTTCGAGACTTTTTTCACGTCTGTCTATCACTATATGCGGATGTTCTATATTCTTAAAAGCATGCTGTTTTCTATTTTTGAATTTATTATTTAAGAGCCCATTGATTCCAGTGCCCGCTCACCTCTACTTGTGGAGCTGAAAGGTAAATCTAGTTCTCCCACTAATTCCTGATTTGATCACGTGAAGGACTCCGCATGGCTCTCTTTACATCATGTTGTCTAAAAGGCATCTCTAAGTGACAAAACAGTGTTGCTACACCAAATAGATGTGGCAATAGAACGCAACGTAAACCCTCACATCCATATGCGGCTAGGAATGACCATCGGTTAGTTGAACCTGGATAAATATTCTCAGCCATATACGGCCAAGAATACAAAGGTCAAGCCATCTGGGAATTATCTATTGAGTTCATTACCTCTGCTTCTTTCATTATTGGTAAACAGTGGTTATTTCAGACGAACCTTATGCTGGACTATTCAGACGTCACTTCCATTGCAACTGAAGAGTTGGATAAGAGATCGATATGAATCACTCGAGGGCGCCTCTAAAGCTAGACCTCTCTGGAGTGGCCGTTGCTTTGTCACATATAAAAGAAGACTAAGTGAGCGCGATTATCGCGATCATAAGTCTAGTATAGCAGTACTAAAAGAATGTGTGAGAGGTTTTTGTAAATATGTAGTTCCAATGAGATATGCATTTATAGAAGTGATACTATCAAGCGGGTTCTTGAGAACGTGACACAATCGTGTAGTGGTTGATATAAGAAACTATGGAATCGGAAAATTTTGTGCAATACACCGCTAAGTTTTTCGTTGAATCACACATACTCTACCGTGCCTGCTTTTGTATGGCCTCTTTTGATGCCAATCCAAAAATAAGTGAGGTGTAAATCCATTAAGACTTAAACTTGTATATATAGAGAAAAACGTTTTCTACACATACAAAGTAAATACAAATCGAAAAAATATAGTAAAAAGTATTAAACAACCTTATTCTTAGACCAAAGTACCGAATTACTTCAATACAAATTCCTCAAACTATAAGCCGTAATAAATTTTACGCAGTAATATTAAGTAACTTAAAGCTGAATAAATGAAGTAAGTCTATTACCTACAATTAATGTAACTAATCAAGGAGGGAAGTGAATAATCATTTTCTTTAGAGTTGAGGGAATTTAGGATGTTAAGGCGAAACTTAAGTAATGTGCCTTAATTATTTAAGAGCCATTTACCAAAACTCTATTTAGCGCGATGTAAAATAGGATTTAGTTTTGAAGACTCCTTTGTAGCCGACATTCAACTTTCTCTTTGGTCACACACTGATCTTAAATGACCTAGATCTTAAGAATTTTCAGTTTTTGTAAAGGTGTGTCCATAATTTTGCCATGTGGTACCGTGTGGTAGAATAGCATCCTGTACCAGGAGTCGTAAGAGTCGACTAAGGTACTAGAACCGACTGATGGTGGTATAACGCGCAGCAATTATGGGCATAACACCTCTTTTCTTGGGGTGGTATATGACCAGCGATGGACTTTTATTAGCTGATTTTGTCCATATTTGAACACAAACACGCGTATGAAATATAATTTTCTTTATTTCTCATACTAAATACGGTATGAAAGGCCAATACGCCAAAAGTTTTAACTGCCTGTCAAACTTTAAGCAAAATATAAAGGTGATGCCAATCACAATATTTAAATATTAAAAATACATAGATTTAAATGATTAAATAACGTAGATGTAAGTAAAGTAAGTGTAAAAATACATTTAGATATTACAATATACAATAATAGTAATAATTGTGATAGTAATGAATTACCTTTGAGATGGAAAAAGTGCATAGATGACACCGGTGCGGACTTTGTATTGTACAAAAAACAAATAAATTTATTAATATCTTCAATACTAATTGCCAATTTTATATGTATGGTATGTATATTCAAAGATATATTTAACACCCAGAGATAGCATAAACACAAATATTCATCATTTATTTAAAATGTTTGTCCTGGGTAGAGATCGAACCCATGCCCCGAGTCGCAGAAGGTAGAATCACTGCCATATACGCTTTCGCGCCTCTCAAATTAAATATAATTAAATAAATAAATTACGCACAACCCATAATGGAGAGTAATCAAGGTTAACCAATTAAGGGCGATATGACCAAAGAATCAACGACCTTAAAAATATTTTAATCGATCGAATTTTCAACATTATTAACCACTGTGAGTACATTTACACACACACATATATAAATATATATAAATTTGCTATACATACGTATATAGCAAAAATATTGACTAGTTATGGCTTATTTAACACTATGTCGAGATATTATCATTAAAGCCGTGAGGTACCGACAGAGTAGAATAGTTAGGCTTGTGTTCAGCAGTAGACTTCCAATAGTTGATATGATGATGATAATGATAGGGTATTGGAATCTAAAAAAGTAACCAGAGTATTAAAAGCTAATTTATCGTATCTTCATTTTAGACAAGCGAGTTATTAAAATAAAATAACAGGACCAAGGCACAAATATAATAAATATATATATGATATAAATATAAATAATAAAAACAAATTTGAATATAATATAAAGCCTTATTTCCTTATGCCTTAATTCATAACTTGTTATTGTTAACTATTATCGGAATTAAATGATATTAAACTGCAAATTAGACAATTATTAAATCTTTAGTAATAGTAAATATGATAATTAACAGAAATATAGCAGCTCAACAATTGGACTCCTTGGATAGTACCAATTAAATAAATAATAAATATTTATTAATATTTTCAAATGTAAATGAAAAACCAAAACAATTAATCAAATGATGAACACCTTAAAACTTGGTAGAAGTTTTTCCATTTCACTCGCAGCCTCGATTCACTGAATTTTTTTCTATTGGAAATTAGCAAATTAAATTCTTGGGAATAAATGGTTTCATTTAATAACTTTTGCTTAACTATTTTAATATACCAATTAGAAGTGGTGGTTCGATCAAGATTTTGTCTATTGCTCAATTTAAACATTTAAAGTAATTCTATTCAAGAAAGAGTATCCTCAAGTTTCAGATTGGACTCGAAGACTATGTGTTACGATTAATCGAATGTCCATTGCTAGTCTATCCCTCTCCAAGAAAGGGGGAATTAACTTTTTCATAGCTTTTTACTGTTTAATTATTTGCAATAAAGTACCTTTATATTGAATTTAATTCAAACTTGAACAGCAGCAAAGTTTCATACTAACCTTGCACACGCATTTTACTTCCTACGTTATAAAAGGTATCCCTGTATAAAATTTTAATTTACCAACCCTAGTTTAAGCTCTGCCTTGATATGTCAGACAGTCAGTCAGCATATTCATTTTATCATTAACATAATTAACGGGTTATCCCAATTACACAATTATGAAGTTGTAACAAAAATCAAAGTCCAAGTGAGACATGAGAAGTGCGTAAGTGCCTGCTGTATGCGGCATAAAGGTGATTGCGCACGTGCTACAGTACGATATGGCACAGACTCAAACAGCCGATGTCTTTAAATACGCTTAAATATAAACTGTTTACAATAATACATACTAATAATTAATTCACACAACAAACCTTGTCCTGACTCCGAGATGAGTCGTTTAACGCGCTTGTAAATATATAACAACAACGCGCAATAGACAACAGAGGAATCATAAATATATTACTTGAATACATATTTAACACCCAGACGCACAACAAATGCAAATATTATATTATTACATATATTCGTCCTGAGTACCCACGACTCTTGGCACAAGATTAAAACCATTAGCTCTATCTGGCCTGGTATTGAGAGGTCACGACACGCTTGCCTATTCAAGCCTTACCTTGTTTCGACTCTCCTTGTGTACGTGACATGGTATAAAATTCAGACCACAATCATAATTAAAACATGAACATCGTTCTCGAAACGTCAACATAGCGTGATCTTCCCATTTCTTTTTTTGCGAACAATAGATTCCACAGTTGGAAATATTTGGAATTTTTCACTAAAAATAGTTTTTTTTTCGATATCATTTGCATTAAAAACTCTAAAGAAAATAAAGAAAACTATTTTTTATAACACAAACTTACATCACGGCTTCACCCGCGTTAAGTTGTAGAACATTCATACTAACTTTGCACTCCCCTTCTAACCTCCTTAAGGGGTGATATTTGAATAAAACAGCAAAGTTTCAAAACTACGTTGGGAATGAATTTTCAGAAATTCTTTCTTAATGCTTCATTACGTTATAAATGAAACATATGCAAAATTATTAGTTTTTAACCCTTGCGTTTTCTGTTTTTTCCTAATGATCGAATGGCGTAACGTGCCGAAATGATTCCGAGAAAATAAGAAGCCATGTCTGTCATTGAGATCTCATCCTATGAAAAGATGTTTTCGGGATAAAAAGTAACCTATATGTTTTTTTACACTATCAATAATCTCTATACCAAATATCATTCAAATCTGTTTAACCGTTCCGACGTGAAGAATAACAAACATTCATACATACATACACATCCATACACCCACACATCTACACTTCCATACATCCATACAACTCCATTCATAATATCCCGTTTATAATATCAGTAAAAGAAAGGATATTATTAAAATTAAAAGCTAATGTAAGATTTAAAAAAAATCAATTTAACATGTCGTTTGTAAAACTTGATCGAAAAATTGAGAGCTTGAATCTGAACGAGGTTACGTAGCCGCTAAGGCCATCTCCCCTGCTCAACTTGGAAATCATAGGCAAAATCTTCTCTTAAAAACTAACTAGGTTCTACGACCGGTCTTACGGGAAATCTCTCGGGGAGTCCTTTGCTGTATTAGGGTATTTTAGTTTATATTTTAAAATGATTTTAATAAAACTTAGTCAATTTTAATGTAAGCTAAAATTATAAGTTTGTTACGCAAATTATTTATCATTTACCTTCTAATCATTTTATGATTTACTCACTCAGTTTAATTTCAAGGATGAATTTAGGAAATACAGAAAGTAAAAGATTACTGTGAAGTTCATTAAAAACTCTAATTAAAGTATATACTAATATACTTTAATTAGATTACTAATTGGATATACTTACTTGGAGAATTTAATTTGATATACTTTAATTATACTATACTATAAATATACTTGATGAAATAATAAACAATTTGAATTGTGCATAGACATTATATTTAGAATTAATTACACATTTCTTGTATTGAACTCATTCCGAAATAAGTCACTCATAGCACTTGTGTTACGGGCATCAGAAAACAGGGGAATCACATATATAATACGTACTTAATTACATATATCATATCCAGACACGGAACAAATACAAATATTTCTCATATTAATGTAATTTTGTTCGGGGATTGAACCAACGACCGTCTCGACCGACATCGAAATTCTTCTTAATGAGGCATGGGTCCGGCCAATATTTGCATATAAACTCACAATTAGAAAAAACATATTGATTTGCATTTGGATCGATCCTAACACATAAATTATACTGTACATACACGAGCGATTGACAGTCAGATTGATTGACAGAGATTTATTTATACGCACGCATCTAATTCGATCAGCATATGTCCTTCAGCGCCAGCAACAACCGCTATTCTATGTATTTACATTTTTGCATATATATAAATTGAAGTAAATACGGCGGACTTAATGCCAAGTAGCATTATCTACCAGTTAACCATCGGGCAAAGTAGAAAAGAGACCAAGGCGGTATAAAAAAATAATGATAATAAACATATAAAGTATTAATAAATATAAATACATAAACGAAACTAATATACAATACAAACATTGGATGAATGCACCTGATATTGTTGAGTAAGAATAGAGGGGAAAATTTAAGTGAGAACATCAAACAAAAGAGAATCTTAAAGGCTCTCTTGAATACATATTTACAGGATGATTGTTTGATATTAAGAGGAAGCTCATTCCAGAGTCGTATAGCTGTTACAGTATAAGAGTGGGACATGAAGAATTAGTTGTGATGAGGAGTAAGAAGTGACAGAATATTAAAAGACCGGGGGTTATGATCATGGGATGAGGACATAGATTGAAATCTAGTTTTGATATAATTAGGAGTGCAAGGGTCGGAAAGAATTAAAAACAGGGTAGGTAAAAGACGAATATCCTGGCGTTGTCAAATAGGTAACAACTAAGAAGAGAACGAGAATTAGAAATATAGTCATACTTCTGTAGGCCTAAGATAAAGCGAAGGCAATTATTTAATATTCAATCTAGCTTGTTCTGTAATTCTTGAGAGAAGTTAGTGCAGCATATCAACATAATTGATTATTATGGGTATCGAGAACTAAGGATTGAATTAAATTTATCTCCAATTCTCACCATTATTCCAACTCGGCTGCGCTGCGTTCGGCAATCGCCTTGTATCTAATATTTTGTTTGCTAACAAGTCTTTATCTAGTATGTGTTACCAGTGATGGCATACGGTCACTGACTTGACCGCTAACTGTGGTAGCTCAGCGAGCAATGGAAAGAGCTATCTACGCGCGACGGTTTCCCAGCCTGATCGAATCAGAAATTAGTAGATCCGTAGGAAAACAATAATTATAGACTTAGCTTACTAAAACCCCAACCTGAAGCGGCAGTGGGCAGGGCACGTTATACGATGAACCGAAGGTAGATAGGGGAGAAAGGTACTCGGGTGGCGGCCATGTACTGGAAAGCGCAGAACGTTGACGACCCCTGCGAGATGGACGGTTCTGGGGAGTCGTTGGTTCCGGGCAGCACAAAACCACACGCTGTGGCGTAAATTTTGTGAGTCATATGTCCACTAGTGGACGTCTGTGGGCTGATATGATGATGTCTATTAATCTTCGCAGAATAGGTAAAATGGTTATATAATTCAATATTTTCGATTACTCCACATGTCCAAACCAACTTAATTTTAACAATCCGCTTTCAATCTTAATGATGAGCTGTCATACGATTTCTCCTTCGTGTCATACCATATCTAACCGAGTCGCACGTTTGAGCAAAGATCTCATTTCTACGCAAATTGTTAGAAGTTGTTCAATCGTTAACACGAATCCCTACTATTATTATAAATGCGAAAGTAGCTCTGTCTGTTTATCTGCTACGCTTTCCCGCTGAAACTTCTCAACCGATTTTGATGAAATTTGGCACAGACAATCTTTAAACCCTGAATAAGGACAAAAGCTATTTATTAATATAGTGTTTTAAGGGATCAAAAAGGGGGATCGAAAAGTTGTAAGGAAGTATCATTATTTTTAGAGCTAGAAACTTGACACTTATTTTTCAGGCCATTCATTCGATATAAATAAACATGACATTCAAAGTTTATATAAGTTGAGGTAAAGATAAATAGTACCCAAAAATACTATTCCACGCGGACGAAGTCGCGGGCGAGTTTGTAAATAAATTCCTATTTCCAGAAAATGGAATTTTAATCAGAGTAATCATTGAAACGAAACTATGATGAACATTCATTCGATCAAAGGAATTTAATTGCCAGTTCAGAAATTGAAAGTGTTGTAGCAATTTTTTAAGCCTAATGTTTACCCTACAGGACAGGGATATATACATATATATATATATATTATATTATATACATTATTAGATCGATGTGGTGTAAAATATAATGCTGTGACAACGGGAATGTTAAGATGGTTTGGAAAGGATGGATGAAAGTAGAATGACTGCACAAATATATAGAGCTAAAGTGAATGGAAGAGTTGGTATAGGACGACCAAGTGGAACATATCTTAACCAGTTAAGGAGGTATTAAAGAGAGGCCAGGTCAGAAGTACCAAGAATAAATGAGCGTGTATTAAAGGACTAATGCGAGTAAGGGAAGCAAGAGAGGTATGCCAAAATCGTAATAAGTGGAGATCTAAAGTCTTTGCCTATAGGTGCCCCGGTGGGACACAGTCGTGATGTATGTATGTATGTACATATAGCATACATATACGCTAAAAATGACAAAACTTATTAATAATATTATTTCGGGACATATTAAAAAAAAACTCACTTTGAATGCACTGTGCTTGTTTGAACACAATGCATTTTGCGATGAGCATGGAACAATTTGCAAAGTGCCCATCTTGAGAACGGTTCATTTTACTTTTTTCATAATCCACAGTTCCTATTAGCCCGCGACGTTCGTCCGTGTGGAATTGTGACAATGAGCAGCAAATTTTCTTGCGAAGTACAAACTTCCACGCAGTGCACGCGACGAACGTAAATGTTTCACCTGTTTCTACCACATACTTGATTAATGCTGCGCTCCTTTGTGGATGTAGCGTAATGCAATATAGCTTAATTTACTCCTTATTACATAAGTTATCTACCAGTGAAAATCCCGTCAGAGGTTACCTGAAAAAAACAGACAGACAGACAAAAATGTTAAAAGAAAATGTAAAAAATACCGTATAAAAAACCATATTATGCATGTAGAAAGTACAAACTTGCAGAAAATATTAGGTTTTACATCATTATTATATCAGACATTAGAAGTCCACTGTTGGCCTCTCCAATAGTGGGGGAGTTTTATCTACGATTGCCACTCTTAGCAAACGTGTAGGCAATTTTTAAACGGGAATGCAGCTACCAATCCCCACCCCGAGCATTAGAGATCTACTGCTTCGGAAGGATATTAATCAGAGGGGTTGAAAAAAGGCATGCATTTAGTAAATTTTTTGACAAACACTACCAATAATTGTGTGATAAAACAAAAACGACTTCTCCATTGATTGTTTTGGTGTTGTTTTGGTTCCATTCAGTGACCTATATAGCCCTTGGATAAGCAATATTATTTATCTCTTCTCTCTTCTCATCTGAAAACTCAATCAGCATTTAGTAATCAGCTAAGACTTTTAAGTGGGAAGACTCTTAACTAAAAATGTTTAAAACCTCGTCTTTGTTGTTACTTAATAAATGTGCTATATACTATTATATTATATACTAATGATATTGTTCTTCAGGTTTACAAACATTATTTTTTTTATTCTTTTTTCAAATACGCTGGAGTTGATGTTCAAATGTAATTATTTTAGAGGTTACACTGGAGTATCCCTTGAAACATTTTTAGAAATCTGTAGTAACTGACAACAACGCTAGTCCACCAAATACTCATAAGTATTTTTTTCCTAGTAAATTTTTATTTAGAGCAGGATTTAACTGGGTCTCCAGAGTTCAGCCATTGCAGCGCTTCCCATTATCGAAAAGTATCCACTTTCCATCACACGTAATGATTCGATTCAAAATTCTATATTATACAAGACTCTGTTCGACCCTTTCTACTCTTTATATCTTAAAAGTCATTTCGTTTTCCTAAGTGACAGCCACGAAAAATCTCTCATCAGAGAACCTTTAACTGAGAACGCTTGTGCATTCCACGACATTTTTTAGTAAGTCTTTCACGGCCCAGGCTGTTCGTTTGTGGAATGCACTCCCACTTAATATCAGATGCACCTAGTCCCTGCCTGTGTTTAAACGGTTGGTGAAGGATCACTTTCTTTTATTATTGTTATATCTATTTATATTTCTTTTAATACTATCTATTTATATTATGTATATTTAATATATTTTTTTCTATCGATCCTATTGATACCTTTTTACTACCTCTTTGTTTTATTCACTCTTACCATCCAAAGGTTGCCTGGAAGAAATCGCTATTTGCTATAAGGCCGCTCATTGTACTTATAATATAATATAATTACTGTTCTCTTTCATGTATTTTTATATTTGGTGTAGAATAAAGTATTTATTATTATTATTATTCCTTCGTTGTGTTGGTTGAGTAACACTGCTGTGTTGATGCAGTCAATGCGTGTTTGCAGGTTTGATTCACTCAATTTATGAGGTTGTTCAAGTTTTTCTTACTTTCCCGAGTTACTTCAAGTGTGTGAATACAGTTTTTTTACTTACCACGAAGCCTGCAGCTATCTTTGAAGTGCTTTATGATGGATCCGCTTTTACAATAGCATCTAATTCTTCAATTTCCACTTTGGTCCCCGACTGTCTACGGGGTTGGTTCTGAACGTCGAAAATTCTAGAACAAAAACGTTGAAACCAAAAACGTGACGTGTCGCAGTAAAAATCGTACTCGTAAATAAACTGATATTTCATGTTTTCCATTGTGTGGTAATAACGACAAAAAAAATTATGAGAAAAATAATAATGACTGTTTTTAAAAGTCAACTGTATCGGCTAATTGAATTAATAAATTTGAGTTTGGTATTTAATTTGAGTTTTATTAACGAAACAGAAGATATTTCAGATCAAAGCGGTCAGTGCAACAAAATGCTAATTTCATATGTAAGCACCGCTTATATATGAAAATAATCGTTGCCATTTCAATCAAATATATTTAAATGTTTAACAAACCATGAAGGTTGCTTCGCCGAAGCGTGACAGCCCGTGGGTAAATCTTTTGCAAATTGGCCTAACCCACTTTCATGTCGGACGGAAATTGTACTGAATTTTGTCATCTGAATCTCACTAGAGTGCCGTAGTAAGTTAGATATATCTCGCATATGCCTCACAAATTTTCTGTACAACAATTTTCATATTCTGCAAAAGCAGTTTTTCTTTGCTGGTTTTGCAGGAGCTGGTAAGATTACGATGTAATACACTCAATATTTGGGTGTCGAACGTTAAATTCTATTGTACAACTAGCTGTGCCTTTTTACTTTAACTTATATAAACTTTGAATGATATATTTATTTATATATACAAACCAATAGCTTAAATGATTAGTTTTAAGCTTCTAGCTCTAACAATAGCGATACTTCCATACAACTTTTTATCCCTCTTTTGACCCCTTACAACTCTTATATCGAATGAAAAAGTCGTCTATGTCCTTTCTAAGGCTTAAGACTATCTGTGTACCATTTTCATTTAAATCAGATCGGTAGTTTAGGCGTGATTGTGTAACAGACAGACAAAGTTACTTTTGGATTTATAATATTAGTAAGGATAGTTAATTTCATAATAAAACAACTTTTATAATGGCTTTAAAACGCTGTTTATTTAACTTTTTTTGTTAGGCAACCGTTCTCAAGATTGTCAAAAGATCCGTTCGGGATAAAACTACTGCTACATACTATATCTTGTTGGTCCATACTAATTTTTAAACGAGAAAATATTTTAATGTTTTTGTTTACTTGGTATTATTAAAATCAAAATGTACAACCAATAGTAAGCAACTATTCACCGAATAACTTTATGTATTTTATTTTATTAAATCTAACTATAAACTCTTAAAATGAAATGTAACAAGGCACGATTTATATTACTGTGCATTTGTACACTCCAAAACTACTTGAATTATTTTAATAGAATTTTGATTGTGACGGGAACACCGCAGGTAAAACAGTGGTGCCCGGCCAGTTCTTTACAAAAATAATCATTCTTTTATTCGGTATTAAAAGTCAGTCATATTATTTGAGATTATTGCTCTCTACTCCTTAAGTCTTTATGTGCCAAATTTAATCCAAATCCTTTGAGTAACAACATCCTTTTAGACAACGTCGTATATAATTTTATTATATGTAAGAATGAATGGAATAAATGTTTCTTGAATACGAAAGCATACAAGGCGAAATGGCACAAATGCGAGTCGAAATTGCGCACGAAGGGTTCTGTACCCATTATCCCAATATTGGACCGTACAACTTGTTTTAAGGCAACTTACACTTTTACAAACACATATTGTTCAAACATCTTTTTAGGATCTACCTATTGCTTTTATTAATACCGAGTGAAAAAAATCAAAACATCTGTAAAATTTCGGTCAAGCTATTACGGTCCATGAAGTATGACTGATGACAAATGGACGGACATACAGACGAACAGCAAAATGTTAGTAATCGTTATCATCATATCAGCCATAGGAAGTCCACAGCTGGACATAGGCCTCCCAAAGAAAGGGGATAGTTTGCCCATAATTGCCACGCTAGGTAAGCGTAATAGCAACCGCAGCATTCGAGATGGGGTTGTTGCTGCCCATCCCCACCCTGTGCAATTGAGCTACACTATTTCGATGCATTCGATACCACCTACTGTCGGTTCTGGTACCTTAGTCGTCTCTTACTCCTCACGGCTTCACGCCTGCCAATACCTAACAGCGAATAGTTATAGGATCTCGTTTTTACCCTTTAAGTACCTAATCCACTTGGAAACCCTAAAATCTGATAAATATATTTTGCCGAGATCTAATATGAATAAGTTAAACTTTAAAAAAAATATAGAAACCATATAGAGTACAATGGGACTAAAGTAAAGGTTTATTGCGTATTCTCATCACAACAAATATAGTTTTTTAGTTAGTCTTTTAGTTCATTATTTTCTTCATCACATCGAATTAATTGTTTATGGTATCTTTGTAGTCTAATGTTGCTATGATGATTACAGACTACATTTACAAAAGTCTACCTTTAGTAAAAGTACTATAAACAATGACAAATTGTAATAGAAATATTAAGTATTATCTATACTCTATACGAATTCCAAAGTGTTTAATTTAGCCTTTATAACTATCAGTAATATACTAATTTTAATTAATTGTAGTATGACAACTTAAGCCATAGACAAACTCAAAGACTATTTATTTGTTTCAAACATTTATTTCAAATTACATAATTCACAAACATAGATAGGAACACCAAAACATAAAATTTTACCTAGAAAGCTTATTTACAGAAAGAAGACATGAAATTAAATAATAAATTCAAACATCTCATACAGTGTCTTCCGTGATAAGTAACTTAGTTCACCTGCATTTCTTATAAAAAAAGAGGTATTACATTTTTTTAAATAAGTTATTGTTTTTCAAAAGTACTGAACTTAGCAATTATAAAAGCGCAACTCGAAGAAAATTTAATTTAAACAATGGAATATAAAAATTTATTCGTTTTTGTTCTTGTTTAAACTTTGGTTGCTAAAGATTAATGACAGCGTTTGTGATATATTAATAACGATAAAAATGTTTATTTTATTAAAAATGGCGGATACGTCAAATAAAAATTCAAGACATTGCAACTGAAGACAAAACGGTGTATGGTTAAGAAACTACTATCAAGGCGTAACTTCTATAAATGCTTTCTCACACAGTGTTCGCCGGCGAACACGTGTTCTCTCTATTCACTCTTCTTCTTCAGTCATCCTTTCCAAATCTTATCTTCATCCCCAAATGCCATCCCTCGGGTAATCGCCATCAATTCTGCTCAAATCCTTGCGGGTCGGTCGCCCCCGACCGTATCTTTAAGGTAATACTGGGCACAGGATTGCTCATTAATGAGCGACTTCACCCTCTCCTTCGGTGGCGCTGGAATCTCCGAAAGGTTCTCCGAAATAAGTCGATACTAGAATAACAAGCTATATTATTTACATTGAAACACTATATAAAAAATTAATACGATCTGTAACAAAAACATAAAGCAGGTATTATAAATACATTGACATTGTTAAATTGAATTAAATATACTGAATTCAAATATTATTCTTAATTACTTGGGTAATGTATGTACAAGTGACGTAATCGTATCCCCCTCTGTTGACTTCCAAGAGAATAATAAAATATTCCATAGAATAAATGTTTCTTTAGGCGAAGTAACAAAGGGTAATCCTCTGTAATGAGCTGTTCAGTCCAGTCCAATCCTAATAAGGGGCAGGTCGACACAACCCTCCTCTTTTTTCTCACAATGATATTGTTTATATTACTAAAGTTACTATCTCTTATAAAGGTCTGTGTCAGTACCTGACTCTTACTTATTTCTATCTCCAAAGAACAGTGTTTGCAATATTGCCTTATTATGGTTTTAAAGGTAAGAGAGTCAGTGAAATTACTGGGTAAATGTGACATAGTATTTTTAATACACAAGGTTGACGACAGTGATATCTTAGAGATGACATAACCTTTTATAGACTACGTTTAACATCAATCGAATGTCTGTTTGCTGACTTCATATTATAAAAAATGTTTGTAAGATGCTGACAGGCAATAAAGACATTTAATAGTCTTCTGCCAAGTAATTATTCTATTATACAGTTCACGAGCGTTTGCATACATGGTATTTATTTAACAGATATTGAAACATGAATTTTTTATTACATGTAACAACTTTTAATGTAATTCAACTTTTAAGTACTGTATATTTACATATTTCAACAACGACGCCATGTTTATAGTTGTGCAAACTAATATAAAAAAAGGTTTAAAAATAAATCGTTTCAAGACTTAGGATTTTGAGATAGGGCTTTCCTTAATTTTAGGTCTACGAGTTTACATCTTCTTGATATTGGAGAATTTACACCTAACACGGATTTTCGCAATGACATATTGGGACGATAGAAGTACGAGGTTTTCTCGAAGGAACACCGAACCTATTTTTTTGCACTAAGGCAACAGCCGTGAGATACCAGCAGAGTAGAATAGTACTTCCCCCTGTACCAGGTGTCGTAAAAGGCGGCTAAAGTACCAGAACCGAATGGCGGTATATCTATCCGAGCATCTCCGTGGCGAAAGCTGCGCTCTGCGATTGCCAACACGCTTGTCCAGCGCGACAATTATGCCCCCCTTTTAGAGGCATATGTTCTGCAGTGGACTTTCAATGGCTGGAATATGATGAAGCAACAGAAACGAAAGGTACAATAGGTGACTGCGATTCCCTACAGAAGCAATCTTAAAATTATGTTATTGTTGTTCTTATGCTTAGACTATATAGTAGATTCCGTCCCAGTAGGCCAAGTTTGATACAAACTTTTGTAGTCGATCTAGTTTTAATGAGTGAGTCGTGTAATATAGCTACCATACGTCATTGGAATTCTACCTCTGGATATAGGTCTCCCCGAGAAAAGGGAAATTTTCCCATAATTGCCGGAGTGAGCATGCGTGTTGGCAATCGCAGAGTGCAGATTTCACGACGGGATTGCTGCTGCCCATCCCCACCCTATGTAAATATGCTACACTGTCTAGAATGGATACACCGCCATCTGTTGGTTCTGGTACCTTAGTCACTTCTTACGATACATGAAACAAGATTATAAAGAAGGACCTCTTTGTAAACCTTTTAGGAATATCTCGATATTTTGCAAAATTAAGCCCAGTATCCTGCAAGCTTTTATGAGGTAGTTTTAATGTGAGGGACATATAAAAATATTTGTCCAATACTTATTCCCCCTTGTTTTCTCACTCGTCCATATCAGGTCTATATCATAATATATGTATGTGTATATTTTTATATGTTTATACATATATTTTTTTAGACTGTATGTCTATATGTCACTGAACTCCTCTAGAATAGATGGAGCAGGATAATACATCCCTCTATATCAGGTGTCGTAAGCGACTTATAGGTTACCAAAACCGACCGATGAAGGTATATCCATCCAAAAAAACACAACCTATATACTAAAGGGTATTGATGGGCAGCGGCATCCACAAAACTGCGCTCTGCAATTGCCAACATGCTTGCCCAGCTCTGCAATTATGGGCAATGTTCCTCCCTTCTTGGGGAGGCTTATGTTAAGCAGTGGACTTCTAATGACTGATATGATAAAACTGCTGGACCGATTTAAATATATTGTTTTGTATACGTTTGGGTAGCGCTCTAAGTCGTTAACTAAACGGATGATCGATTTGAATGTTTTCTTGTGTAACGCATTAAGTCGGAGCCTGGATGATATAGATTCACGAATCAGTCCTGCAGATGTCACTGCAGTCGGTATCTAGGTTATATAACAGCACAACGTCTGTTCAGTCCGGTTCAGTAGTATATGCATGTAACTTAGTATTTTCGGTTTTTATTTTTATTTATGTGTATTGCACCGTGTTATCTGTTTTTTTCCGTTGATTGACTGCTAAATAATGCTACTAGGAATTTAATCCGCTATTTGTTGTATTTTTGATACATACGAGTAGATCTCTAATTGTGTCTACTTAGTTAATAATAGCACTATTAATTGTGAACGTTGAATGCAGTGGTTTGATCTAGCTCATATGGTAGCATTAGTACAGGTTGTAAATATGTCGTAGACCTCATTCAAATGGTATCTATGTCTACCGCCAAACAGCAGTGTTCGCATATCTGTTTCTATACTGGTTTGAAGGGTGGTTTAAAAAAATATTTGACACTTGTGTCATCATTTTCAATGAAGAAACTTTATACTGTAATTTATTAGAATAACTTCTAATAGCATAGTTTCATACTAATTTTGCACCCCCGTTGTACCTTCTTAGGGGATGAAATCCATTCTTATTGTTCCCATTATAAAAGGAACCACTGGCAAACTTACAAGTTGTTAACCCTAGTTTGGCACTGCGTTGGTATTTAAAGACCGTCAGCTTCTTCTTTTATATATAGATTACATCATGTCATTATTGTCTTTAAAGCACGGTTTCTTTATTTTGTCATTTAAAATTCTATGTTAGCTTTCATTCCTCTTTTCTTTTGACAAATATTCCGGCACTTGGTATTCCTTAAACCAAAGTAACTTCGTCAAAATGCATAAATTATATTATCTTACAATTCCATCACGAAATCCGTATATTTCAGTGTTGGCTTCTCTTCCTACTTACGCGAGCGTACTTTTTCAAATTTAATATATATTAAGTAATTTATATAGGGTACCTCATGCATTCCGCTCACGTCGACTCTGATGACAGGCGGGCCTATTTCTCGGTTCAGTGAGGGTCTGCATAATGGATAAAAACATATTTTCCCGCTTGTATTTACAAATAAATACAATTTTACTGTATGCATATAAAATTACATGAAATATCATTATCATAGCTCTGCTACTGGAAAACTGAAAGAAAATGAGAAAATTTGCATATAATTTCCGCGCTTTGGCTATCGAAGAGCGTAGCATTTGTGCTAAACTGTTTTAGGTGGATATGAGGTTCTCGGTAGCACAGTCCCCTATTACGTCACCTGGCAAATATGTACAACAAAAAAATATTTTTTTTTATGTATATATATTTATATATGTATATTTAAATTATTTTAAAATACCAAAGGTATCCAAAAAATCCGTTCATGTGCTTCTAAAGATTTTCTCTGCAATATAGCTGATAGAGATTAGTGCATAAAAAATACATGTATTTGTAGATCAAATCTGATTTAAATGGGGAAATTTCAATATAACCGACATTAATGATAAAAAAATACTTTATTTATATCAAACATAAAAATATATAAACAAAATAATAATCATTATAAAGAGCAATAGGTGGCCTTATAGCAAATAGCGACCTGGCAACATTTAGATGTAATGATTTAATTAGATGTAACTATAATAATAAAAAGTGATCCTTCACCAACCGTTTAAACACAGGCAGGGACTGCGTGCATCTGAGGTGGGAAGAGTGGGAGTGCATAGTGCATACCACAAACGAACAGCCTGCGTCATAAAGGACTTACTAAAAAACGTTGTGGAATGTACAGGCGTTGTCCAGTCAAAGTTCTCTGATGACCTGAGAGATTTCTCGTCGTCTCTCTCGTGGCCGTCATTTAGGAACATTTCACGATTGTAAATGATATGAAGAGTAGGAATGGTCGAATAGAATCTTGTAAAATAAAGACAGAAGGCAGGACGACATTAATAAATATATCTAAGTAAACAACAAAAAATAAATAAAAGTATACTATATATACTAATAGAGTAGATACATTGGCATAAGGTAGCGGTAAAAGTTGGAGTACCACTGGCTGTACCAAGTTTTGTAAGAGGCGACTAAGGTTGCAGTACCGATAGATGGCGGATGGATGGCTGGATTGATGTATATCCTTCCGCAACAGAGTAGCTCAAATGGACGGCAGCAGCATCACTAGCAGCAGCAACCCTCTGTGATTAGCAACACACTTGCCCAGCGCGGTAATTATGTTCAAAATTCCCCCTTTTCTTGGGGAGGGTTACGTCCACCGGTGGACTTTCAATGACTGGTATGATGTTATCATACGAGTACCAACTGCATGTTCCAAATACACAGGGCGGGGTTGGGCAGTAGCATTCCCGTCGTAAAAGCTGTCCCCTGCGATTGCCAACACGGAATCGTGACAATATGGGTAACTTTATTATTTTTTTCATCAATTTCAATTACCTAATTACAATTTATCATGTGAATATTTCTCAGGATTTTTGTTTTTTCTTTGGGTGGGGATCACTCCAACTACTTTGAGCACACAAGATGGGGTCACTACCATTAACGCCATCGGTTTCTCAATTATTCTGTGTTAAATATACAAGATGGGCTCAATTTAATATTTGTAATGAAATTTACAACACCTTTAACCTCTTTGTGAGTCAAACCTTCCAAGCCGCAAGGTACCAGCAGAATAGCATAGTACCTCCGTATCAGGTGTCGTAAGAGGTGACTAAGGTACCAGAACTGAAAGATATTATATCCATAAAGTAGTATATTAATTCTAATCAGTGTAGCCTAAATGAACAGGGCGGGAATGTGCAGCAGCATCCTGCACTCAAAACTGCGCTCTGCGATTGCCAAGATACTTGCCCAGTGCGGCAATTATGGGCAAAATTACCCTTTTCTGGATGATAAGTTCAACTCTCTGAGACATTGAATCTAGAACGACTGTTCTAGAATGTCGGCCAACTATTTTTAAAGTGACGCAACAACGTCGTCCCACTACTAGAGTGACGTAACTTTCACTCTTGATCCAACCTTAGACTCGCCCTCTGATATTTCACACTATCAACCTCAATTATTTATTGTTGAGTAGTTCCTGTATTCAAAATTTACTTAACTTAATATTTTTAGATAAGATTCTTGATCCTATCAGTCTAATAAAATGATTAAATAACTCATAAGTGCATGGGCTTTCAGGTCACGTTGGTGCTAAAACGGCCAGGGTCCGACTGCTGTTATTTCTTTAATGAGGGACTTCCCTTTAAATGTACCTGGAAGCAAAACATTTTCCTTAATGAATGAGAGATGAGATTACGCATACATTTGTAAGATAAAAAAGTTTGTTTTTAGATATTTATATATTTTGATAAATTATTCGCGTAATAGTTTATATAAATTGTTGCTATAATATCATTTTAATCATTATAGCAGCCGTAAGAGAGAAAGAAAAAGGGGATTTGGCCCATAATTGACACGCTGGGCATAAGTGAAGCACATTAAGGGCCAAATACGAAGGGTAGTCCAATAATGGATTGATGGACACTTTCCAATGATGGAAAATTCCTTTAATAATATTTTCTAACATTTTGACGGCTTTAAACACGGTTTCTTTATATATTTTTTTTCTTGTTCGATGTTTTTGTTTTTAAGATAAACTCTAATGTCTTAAGACATTAGCTTTTATTAGCATTAACATAACTTGCATCAGAATGTATTTTGTCGTTTAAAAAGTTGGTGACTTTACGAACCGGTAACATGTATAGAAAGGTGGGAACACAATCATTTTAAACACAATATTGTTTTGGAATTTACAGACGTTAATTAAGCTATGTTGTCGTTAATTAAGCGATTGATTGGATTCTTCCATTTTTATTTAGTAAAAGGAAAACAAAACAAATAAATATATACCTACCTTCATAAAAAAGTGTTTGTTCTATATTTTAAAATAAGAGATATTTAGTAAATACATAAACATTTGTAATTCGACTTATTATGACAAAAATCATATTTATGTCTGTTTGTTCTTTAAAAGTCCTCTTTTCTAGACATTATCTTTACTAATCAGCGTCATCAATATCTATATATACAAATCTGTTAACTATAACCATAATTATGTGACTCACTACGGAAACAACACCTCAAAAAGACGGAAAATTATTTCCACGATAACCTTAATACAAACGTTTTGCGACAAAAATTCACCACCGGAGTATAGAAATTAAATACAGAAAGAAATTTAAACAGCACGTTTAATATTATATGAAATTTTCGCGGCCACGCACAACAATCAAACCTTTAAACACAGTATGTGTTTTGAGCTTTGTACAAAGAGTAATGTTTAAGGTATTTTCAACATGGCCGTGAGGTACCGGCCGTGAGTAGAATAATAACCAGGTGTCGTAAAAGGCGACTAAGTTGTCAGAACCGACAGATGGCAGTATATCCATCCGAAACAGTGCAGCTCATAATCACAGGGCGGGGATGGGCAGCAGCATCCCCGTCGCAAAAGCTGCGCTCTACTACTAAACTATTTTTGAATACTTTAGTATTGAGCTTATCTTTTGATCAAAAGCCTTATCGAACTAGGAATATCTAGAATATTAAAGAACCATGGGCGATTGTAAGCCTGGAATTTTCTCCAGATGTGTCAGAGTCCGGGAGTCTGAGCGAGAGGAGGAGTGTTTATACACGAAATATTGATGCACTTTTCAAAAGTACAGTAATGCAGAACCGATATACACACATATTTCTCTGTGACGCGTATCAACCAGCCATATATTCTATCTATTTTTTCTATTTTCTCTATCATCCCTACTAATATTATAAATGCAAAAGTAACTCTGTCTGTCTGTCTGTCTGTCTGTCTGTCTGTCTGTCTGTTACGCTTTCCCGGTTAAACCTCTCAACCGATTTTGATGAAATCTGGCATAGACAATCTTTAGACCTTGAGAAAGGACATAGGCTATTTTTGAACTCGAAATAGGGGTTGTCAGGGGTTGCAAGGGGGGATGAAAAGTTGTTTGCATGGATCGCTATTTTTAGAGCTAGAAACTTAAAACTTATTTTTCAGGCCATTGATTCGATATAAATAAACGTGACATTCAAAGTTTATATAATTTGAAGTAAATAGGTATGTACCCAAAAAACTATTCCACGCGGACGAAGTCGCGGGCACAGCTAGTAAAATATAAATGACATTATAAACAGATTCTAAAGTGTATACCAAGCTTAAAAAGTACCTGTAAACGCTTATTCGAATCCGCAAAGGCCTCTAATAAAGTACATAAGCGTATACGTAGTACGAGTTTACAATACTAAAACTTTTGAATAAATCAAGGTTGAACACACCTTCCACATGGTTAATTATATGAAAGTTGTAGAACTTTCATACTCTCCCATTAGGGGGTGAATTTATAAAAACCCCTTCTGAACACTCCCCACGTTATTAAAGGAACCCCTGTGCAAAATTTCTAGTTTCTAACTCTTATAGTTTAGACCCTGTGTTGACATGTCAGTTAGAAACTTGTACTTTCCCCTGCTTAAGTTTTGCTTAGATAACATATTATTACCTAAAGATTTTGATTCATGCAAGTGTCAATTAGCCGTGAGGTACCGGCTAAGTAGTATAGTACCTCCCCTTATACCAGGTGTCGTAAGAGGCGGCTAAGGTACCAAAACCGACAGATGGCGATATATCTATGCAAAAAAGTTAGGTCAAATGTGCAAATGGCGGGGATTGGCAGCAGCTTCCCTGTCGCGAAAGCTGCGCTCTACGAATGCCAACACGTATGCCCAGCGCGGCAATTATGGGCAACATACCCCTTTCTTTGGGGAGGCCTATGTCCAACAGTAAATTTTGAATGGCTGGTAACAGTGGATTTATGATGATGATAATGAAGTATAAATCAACCCATTTTCTGGGGGACGCCATGTATACTGCGCGACAAATAGTGTCTAGACATCCTATATAGCGGTACTGTGTCTTTGTGTGATCTTGTAATACTTAATCATATGAGATATAGATCTCATATGATTAAGTCTTACGTCTATACGTTTGGACGTCTACAGCTGAATATAGGCTTCCCCAAGTAATTTCCAAGAAGACCGGATGTATGCGGCCTGCATCCAGTCTGGGCCTGCGGTTCTATGTAGATAAACTGTCCACGTGTCTACTGAGGGTTTGCTGATTATCTTCATTATGAAATTCCTATTTGTAAGCCATGTTAGCTAAGAAGTTTTTTTTTCTAAACCATATAAGATCTCGTAAACAATATTTATTACAAAGAAATATTTGTACAAAAACATTGTACATAGAAATGATATTATTCCTAATATTATTTTTGTGTAAAACACGCGGTACTCTTTAAAACAAAAGATGATCATGAAGTCTATGAAAATTTATGGCTCATACAGACTATTATATATATTACTTATATAAACAAATGTTCACTTTAGATGTATAGATCAAAAGTGGAAACAAACATTATATAAATATACAAAAGTATAGTTCTGCTTATTACGTTTTATGGACTTACACCAAAATATATCAGTTTCAAAGAAAAATATTACGAGTGTACAGTTACTGTAACATTTCGTAAGTTTAGTAACTGTAATTGGTGTGGACACAACCCTGAAACTTATCCCCTATACACAGGCAGGCATTTGAAGATACCTAAGGGGTAATATAATAAAATTTCATATAACATCTCATATTTGAGGTAGGGGTACGCTTTGAGTACTTGTGTTGCAGAAATAGACAACAGTGTAACCACAAATATAATACTTATACATTTATTTAATACCCAGTCATAGAACAAACACAAATATCAGCATTTAAATATTTATTCTCGGTGGGGCCACCCACTACCATGGACGTACAAGATATGATTACTACCATGTTGCCTATATTTGCCGCGCTGGGCAAGCGTGTTAACAAATGCACACAGCCGGAATGGGCAGCAGCATCCTCGTCGCGAAAGCTGCGCTCTGCGATTGCCAACATGTTTGCCTAGCGCGCAATTATGGGCGAAATTCCTTCTTTCTTAGTCTAGTGCAGCAGTGGACTTCTAATGGAATGATAATGGTGATATATATGATAAAATAAAGGTTAAGCGTACCTTTTAATATGGCCGTCAGTGTAGATAGTAAGCTTTGTTTTAGTTGTCAAAAGTTAAGTATAATCGTAACACGATAAGGCCCAACTCATGTATTCAAAAAAATATACCTTATGTATACATATATGGAGAAATTATGTCAAAATAATATCCGTGGTCTTAGAGTACTGATAAAGATTTTAACATGAACCAAAATATGCAAAATTAGGTAAGTTTTTATCGATGCGTGTTATCAATCTTTTTCGCCAAAGATGTAGGTTCAAAACCCACTCAGGACAAATATTTATATGATAAACGTTTGCATTTGTGCTGTAGCTGTTATACAAGTACGCAACTGCTTGAGTGACCTATTTGAAGTCAGGTAGCCATGAGGCAGATCTCATTCAAAAGTCGCCTGTATTGGTACCTTGCTTCCACCTATTTCTTCCGCTAAATAGTATTTGCATTGATGTGTTCCGGTTCGAAGGGTAAAAGGGGCAAGGAAATTACTGAGTAATGACATACATAGTATTCTCATGCAAAAAAGTCAATAACGCGCTGATGACATCCTTGTGATAATACGATCGTCGATAGGCTGCGGTGAAGTTTATATTTTAGGTAAAAGTCAATGCATCAGGACCGTTGATACGATTTTAAAGTTGTTAAACCTTGCCATATAACCGGAATTTTTATAGAACAGCGAGCAATTGACTAGCTTCTTGAACTGACATACCTGTCATGGAAACCTAATGCAAAAGTGTCATAAGTTATTTTTATTTTATCTGACCTCCTTAAATGTGTAACAAAATTAAAAATAATCTATAACCTTATTTAACAATCAGACAATGAACTTCAGAAATAATTTTACTAATTTGCTATCATTGTTTGACTTATACGCGTTTAAACATCTTCTGCTTTGTCTTATTAGTTATTTCTATAAAAGCATCATCATTATCATACCACCCATTGAAAGTCCACTGCTGGACATAGGCCTTTCCAAGAAAGGGGGAATTTGCCCATAATTGCCTCGCTGGGCCAGCTTTCACGATGGGGATGCTGCTGCCCATCCCTGCCCCGTGAATACATATTTTCCACAACACAACACAATTGCTATTGCAAGCAAATTTTTACAATTCTCCTTAATTCATTTTCAACGTTAATTAAAACGCATTAAGGTTGAAAATCAATCTTTTCTCACATATACGTGTATCTCCCTCTATGAGAGTAATAATTCGTGTACTTGATCTTCTAGTAAACATAACAGCGAAGAGAATTTACAACTGCGCTTAACCTCCAAGAATGTTTATGCGTGTTCGTCGTAAATCAACTTGAGTTTTCCCAATTAAATCTTATTGCTAAGCGTTTAAAGTTTATATTTAATCATTATGCGTGTCTCACCTTTGGATGGTTCAAGGTGTGAGGACTTAGTTACACATTTTTTAAGACAAAAGTCATACAAAAAAATGTTTCATCATTACAGCTATTGAAAGTCCACAGCTGGACATAGGCCTCCCTAATAAAAGCGAAACTTTGCCCATATCGCAGAGAGGGGATGCTGCTGCCCATAGGCTACAGTCACATTTACCAACAAGCGGACCGTATGCTTGTTTGCTGACTGCATAATATTAGAAAAAAAAACTATGCTGATGCGGATTCAAGTTGCATCTAAATTCTGAAATAACTTGTGCTTTATTATATTTTATTATTTTTTTAAATTCATTTTCTATATTATCTCATTAATTACATATCAGTTTGTCAGCAGCATCTTGAGATCTTTTATATATATATATATATTTTTATGTATGAATAGTGATGTCACGCTCAGGACTCGTACTCGTAATTGAATTGTGTCGCGCGTGTCGGGGCGCACCGCTAATGAGCCACCATTTTCATATGGTTCATCAGATTGAGTGTCATGCCATAGGTTAATTGGATTCCTCACCTCAGATAATAAGGACGACGTCACGACTTATTATATTCTAACCTTTTTATAATAATGAAGTGAACCTCGCACAAAAGGTCGTCTCCCTGTCACCTAGTTCTACCGCCAAATAGCAGTGTTTGCGTTGCTGTGTTCCAGTCTGAAGAGTGCGAGAGACAGTCAATTTACTAATCTAATATGGGGTATCTTTAAACGCTAGCTATATCGACGCAACGCGTACTATCACACGAACTGTGTGCATGTCGACCTGGTGTAATAATAAAATAATATATATATAATAAGCACTAAAGCCTCAGCAATATATCTGGCTAAAAATAAAAAAATAATGTGGGAAAAGTTGTGCAAAATGCTATATATATAGCGTAATTTTCACTTCTCTTGAGTCACGTCTACTTTGATAAGGTGAATATCAAATGTCAACGCCTTACAAAGCCTTAATTGAGCGGATAAGATTTTCAATCGATACTCTATCCTATTCAAACCCAACACTTCTGTCGGGCAACGACCCTGATTTATATTCTATTTATTAACAATCAGCAATCCATATGTTCCTTAACCTTTAATTACGAAAGAAATATAACGAAAGCTATTCAACTTGTAAGCGTATTTTTTTATGGCGAACAAATTTTATATCATTGATTTATTGATAGATGTCCCCAAAAATATAATGTATTTATGCCTGTTACAGTCACTCTACAATGGCTAATACTAAACACAATGCAATTTATATACATTATTTTATTGATATATAATTTACAATGATATAATTTATAATCAAAGTATCGATTTGCCGGAGGGTACCGGCTGTTTAAAATAGTACCTCTCTCTGTACTAGGTACCGGCAAGAGGCGACACACAAACATAATGTAGGTGGGGCTACAACAAATATTTATATATAAATATTTGTGTATATTGTGTGTCTAGATGTTAAATATATACCTAAGTATTATAATTTGTATGCCTCAAGTCCGTAACACAAGTGATTTTTCATAGTCAAGCAATATATGAGATATTGTGTAAATTTATTTATTTAACTTTATGAATAAGTCTAAATAATCTTCACTAATGGTGGGCAAAATAAAGTAGTTTAGTATAGTATATCGCTTTTTTATAAAAAGTGGGTCGTGTGACTAGGATTATATAGTAAGGTACTGGCAGAGTAGAATAGTACCTCTTCCTATACTAGGTGTCGTAAGAGGCGACTAAGGTACCAGAACCGTCAGATGGCGTTATATCCATCCTAGATAGTGTAGCTCAAATGCATAGGGTGAAGCTGTGTTCTGCGATTACCAACATGCTTACCCAGCGCGGCAATTATAGGCAAAATTCCCCGTTTCTCAGGGAAACATAAAGCCAGCAGTGGACTTTCAAAGGCTAGTGTGATGATCCTAGGTAAAAAAAGGTTGTATATTATCTTACATTCTCCCAGACACGACACTAATAACTATATATTGAAATGTTAGTTAAAGAAACTCAATTAAATAGAGCCCACTTCGTGTCGGTAGAGAGAGCTTCTTACGCTGACGTAATTAACAAGATTGTTTCGCAGTAAATTAATTTAATACAGAAACTCCGCATCTGTAATTAAACCTAGGCAGATCCCATGTTTTGCTATAAATCCATTTACAACTAGCTAGAACTAGCAAACTACAATATGGTAATTTATCATTGACCGTTAGTAATTGACTTGTTTATCCAACAATTCATAATTGACTTAATCAATCGTCAAACAACTATGGTTGCTCGCTAATTTACCATAATAAATTCAATTCCAGTATATCTACTTCGCCAAATATAGTTAGACTAGCTTGGTAACTTCTTGTGGCTTTGGTTACGTGGAAAATGTATTGATTTTAGATATATAGCCACGTCAAAAATATAACAATTTCTTACAGTAAATAGTATTCATACAGTATCTCCTAATAAATGGGCTTTTAGTTGCAAATATATATATATAAATATATATACATATATATATATATATGTATATATATAAATATATATATATATATATATATATATATATATAAGCCTTAATGAGGATATTTTTGCAAATTAGCGCTTTCAAGCAATTTCTTCAGCTTTCACAGCTTTCAGTCATCACAAAGATATCACAAGCGTGCCAACCTAGTGAACTTAAGATACTATGTCACATATGCCCAGTAGATATTAGTAGTAGTAGTAGTAGTATTTTAACTACCTATAGGTAGGTGTATGATGTACAGGCAGAGTAGTAGAATAGAATAGTATCTCCACCCGTACCAGGTGTCGTAAGAGGCGACTGAAATACCGGAACCAAGAGACAGCAGTATATACATTGAAAACAGCGCAGCTCAAATACAATAGAACACGGATCGGCAGCAGCTTCAAGTCATAAAGAAACGCTCGGTGATTGCCACTAAGTATGCCCAGCGTGGCAATTATAGGCAAAAGTCCCCCTTTCTTGAGGAGGTTTTTGTCCATCAGTGGACTTCCAATGGCAGATATTATGATGATAAACCCCGAACAAAGCTTGAACTGAACAACATTAACAAGTAACCCAGTTCATTAGGGTCACATAACAAATACAACACTCATTCAGGCCTAACTTAAAAGCCACTGACACGATACGACCTGTAATGCTGGAAGTCTTCCAGTCTGCGCTAACAAAGCATTGCATTAAAGTTAGTGGTCATACATATTTTCGTCATTGACAAAATAAAATTAGCAAAATAGTAAATTTGCTGTCATCCTCATTACCTTATAGGCCTCCCACAAACATTCGTCTTTCTAGATCTAGTCTCTAGACGTTGACTAATAACCCTAAGTTTAATAATGCTGCCAAAATATTTTAGAGCAGTTTACCATGCTTTAGATAATTCCCCAGTTTTTAAGGTTTAATATTTGTTGATATATATTATTAATAATACAAAATGGGGTGGAAGTTTTGGTAATCTGTAATACAAAGAGTTCTCTGCTTACCTTAGACTGTACTATATTTACCTTAGAATGTCTTCGTGCTACTTGGGTTAGTTGTAATAAGAAAATATTTTTTATTATTTTTCTTTTTTTCCTGCCCGTTTCAAACTTTCTCCACTTTCCTACCTGCTTTCTTCTCAATTGTCTTTTGATCAACTGCATTGTATCACATCTACATATATGGCAGGGGAAGCTGACTGACTGACTGACTGTCATATCAACGTAGGAGTTAAGGGTTAGAAACATATTTTAAGTTTAGACAGTGTTCCCTTTTATAACGTAGATAAGCACTAAGATAGCATCTTTGAAAATTTACCCGCTAAGCTAGTTAAAATGGGGCATTACTATTAAACTCAATTTTTGAAGTTATTCGAATGAAATTCAGTAAATTTTTTTTATTGGCAATCATATTATAAGTGTAAAATATTTTTTTGATAATCAACTCTTAAGGGGGTAAATGGGGAGTGCAAAGTTAGTATGAGAGTTCTACAACTTAACGCAAATGTTACAAATTGGCTTGTTCGTCTACGAAGTTCAAGAAAAAACAAATAAATAAGAACGTTTGTTTGTTACCTCCTCACGCTTGATCTTTGTGAAGATTCTCACGGAACTATATATACATAAAAAAAACCTCTCATTCCTAAAAGAGTATTGTTTTCAGGGCAAAGGTAAAGTCGCAGGTAATAGCTAGTGTAAAGCTAGTCTAAATTGTGCTTTAACAATACATGTCTTTCATTTTTCATACTAAAAGCCTGCCAATATGAATAACTTACCTAAATACCATTTTTTTAAAGAATAACCATTATTGGATATTAAACTAAAACTTTTCCAACTCAAATTGACTTTTCCATAATGTATGCGGTCAATCAAATGCCAGCCAAACACGGTTACCGCGCGTACTAAAATATCCAAAAGCACTTTTTGTGGCGAACTCATTTGCTCAACCGCTCGAGTTTGGGGAGTTCATAATTAATATTGCTCTTTACACTTTTAATGAAAAATGTCTATTTAGGATCTGGTTAGTCTATACATTACTTGGTTTTCATAGTCTATAGACTCTACTAGACAAGTAAATATGACCTTTATGCAGTACACAGTAAAATATTTTCTAACGTTTGCGGCACGAGTTCGGATATCCCAAGGTCAAGGTGAACAAAGAAATATTAAAAGATAAATAAACCTTATTTACAAGCCTTTTTTAGTCTATCTCGGTAAACAAGAATACGGCCCGCGTGGTAAGAATCACCGCACCTTATAAACACTTGTATTACAAGGATATCAATAGTGTTCTGCCATCATTGTGACTTGAAGATATCAATTTACACAGTAAACGCTATTATTATTTGCCGAGGGGAACCGGCAAAGCAGAATAGTACCTCCCCTTGACCCGATATCGGAAAAGGTGACTGAGGTACCAAAATTGACGGATGGCGGTATCCATCCGGAATAGTGTAGCTCAATTACCGCACAGGGTGGGAATGGCCAACAGCATCCCCATCGAAATGGCTAATCTCTACCGTCAACACGCTTTGCACATCGCAACAATTATGGGCAGATCTCCCTCTTTTTTTGGAGAGGTTTGTGTCCGACAGTGGACTTACAATGGCTGGAATAATGACAATGCCTTTCTTTATATTATTTAACAAAGCCAACAAACGATAAGGTTTACATGATATAAATGGCCGAAGCCTATAGACGATCGTGTCATCACAAAGATACCACTAACGTGTCGCCAACCTTATGACCAAGACCGTGTAACTTTTAACCCAGTAATTTCACTGCTCACCTTTTTTGGCAGCAGAAATAGGTGAGACTGAGGTACCAATGTAGACGACCTTTGCAAGAGGTCTACCAAACAAGGGAAACAAGAGGCTATCAGATAGACGAGGTATTATTAAATCTACGAACAATATAGACTACAGGTGAAATCTCTCTGGGGCACTAGGTATGTTTGTCAACTCGAAGTATGAAAAGTAATAATGGGATATATCTATGTGGAAAAATGCAAATGTTATGTTCTGTCCATCCAATCCCTAATGGTTGCTATTAGGACGGTAATATTGACCCAGTTAATATATTTAGCTATAGCGCGATACAATATATATAAAAAATATATTTAGGGGGACCATTTTTTCCGCTAACGTATCATTATAGCTATTGGAAATGCACAGCTGGACATAGAATCTCCCAAGAAAAAGGGGGAATTTTAGCGATAATTGCCATGCAGGCAAGCGTGTTGGCAATTGTACGACGCAGCCTTTTCGACGGGTATATTGCTGCCCATCCCTGCTCTGCGCACTGTTTTGAGTGGATACATCTCTTTCTGTCGGTTCTGGTACCTTAGTCGTCTCTTACGACACCAGGAATTGATGGAGGATAATTCAACTCGGCCGGTACCTCACGGCTAAAACTGGTACCTCTTCCAATGTATGTACTTACAATCATTCTCATGAAGCAGCGATATAACGCACGTCCAGTACTGGAAATTGGTCTCCAGAAAGAAGAAAATTGTTCTATAACTATACCACATTGGACAGACGTTGTATAATTACTATCTGGGCGTAGCTTTGCTACAGAGATACCGCTGCTCATTTCCGCCCAGTTATGAATTGAACTGTAGTTAAAATATATGATTAACTTAGGGATAATAATTATTTTGTAACCAAATATTGCAGTTGTAATAAAAACAATGTTTTAACTTGTAACTTAGGTACCCGAGGGTCCATAACCCCCGGCACGTATACATTACATATTTTTAGGAAGAATAAAAGTATTTTTACGAATAGGAAGGATATAGGAAGTATGAAGAGGATACTGAAGGGAGAGTGAAAGCTGAAAATTGTGTCAATGGAGCCTTACCTTTGGAGTTTTTATGGACAGCCAAAATGTGACAAAAAGGGCTCGACTGGCTGTTCATAGAGGTTTGTTGGTTCTAACACTGATATGTGGTAGTGAATGTTGGGTACGGCAGAAGAAGCGGGCAAGCGGAACAAATGCTGTTGAAATGAGAGCACTCCGAAGTATGTATTATGTGAATTTGGGATAAGAGATCGACACTTACACCACTGTAAAAGCTAATGTTGTGACAACAATAGAAAAATCAATGTTAAGAAGGTTTTGGACATGTAGAAAATATAGATGAAAGTAGAATGACTGCATAAATATATAGAACGGAAATGAATAGAAGAGTTTGTGTAAAACGACCTAGGCGAACATATCTTAACTTGGTTAAAGAGGTATTAAAGAAGGGCCAGGTCAGAAGTGACAAGTATAAACGAGCGGAAATGAAAGACATAATACGAGTAAGGGAAGCGAGGAAGGTATGCGAAGATCGTAACAAGTAGATTCATAGTCTCTGTCTACCCCGATGGTATGCAGGCATGATGTATGGTATGTATGTATGAGGTTTAACCCGTGCATAAGTAAATAGTATAATCTCAGAGTCTCAGAGTTTTATTAACTTACCTAAAGTACCACAATTTTAAAGCTATGCTCGTTCGGATTGATTCGGTTCGGATCTATTAATGTTTGCACATCAGTCGCCCCCTTCGGCACTTGCTACAGAGCAAGGCAATGTACAATAGCATTTTACTCCGGCGGTAATACATGGTATGTATTTACATCATTATGATTACAGCCATTGGAAGTCCATTGCTGGACATAGGCCTCCGCAAGAAAGGGGGAGTTTTGCTAACTGTCGCGCTGGACTAACGTCCCGATAGCAATCGCAGAGCCCAGCTTTTGCGACAGGGATCCTGCGGCCCATCCCCTTTGCATTTGAGCAACACTGTCTTGGATGAATATACCATCATCTATCAGTTCTGGTACCTTAGTCGTCTCTTACAACACCTGGCACAGGGAGAGGTACCATTCTACTCTGCCGGTACTTCACAGCAAGTGTTTTAATGTGTCATAACAAATTAAATAATAATAATAAGTTATTTGTTTGTCTTAAATTATCTCTTATATAAGCAACATTATAAATACAATACAGTCAGTTCAATGGATTTTTGACATTAATTCATGATTTTTTTATATATAACAACATATATTGAAGCAATTAGATACAGCGATATTGTTAAAAAAAATTATGTATGCAGCTACAAAATCTTCCTGATGTACAAAAAAAGTGTAAACTAATGATTTTGAAGGGTAATCTTATTAATTATGCACAAATCAGAATATGCTGACGAACTCAAGGGTCTGTCGGACCTTTCGAGACAAGAACGAGGCATCGCTGTACGTTTATTCGCTGGCTGGATTCAAGTATCAAGTACATAAGGTAGAACTTTTACAAAGGTCGTGTGGTGAGGTACTAGCTCACTCTCACCTATTTCTACCGCCAAATAGCAGTGTTCGTATTGCTGTGTTCCGGTTTGAAGGGCGAGAAAGGCGGTAAAGTTACTGGGTAAATATGACATAGTATCTTTAGTTCACAGGTTTGACGATACGCTAGTGATATCCTTGTGATGACACAATAGACTGCGGTCACGTTTACTATCAAACGGACCGTATGCTTGTTATCTAACTTCATAATAAAAAACAACCAAAACAATGAATTCTGCAATTAAGCGATGGCCACAATCAGGTAAGCAGTCCGCGTGGTAGTAACTGAAAACTAAAGAAGCTCGTAGTATCACAAGGATATCACTAACCGACTTAGTGAGTTGAAGATATTACGTCACATCAGCTAATTATTTCACTGCCTCTCTGACTCTTCAGTTTAGAACGGAGTAATCCTAATTCTGTTATTTCGCGGTATAAACAGGAAAGAGTAAGGTACCAATGCAGACGACCTTGAATGTCTACATCATAAGGGCATGTATATATCACCCGTAGGATGAATGATATATTTATAGTGGAGGTGCATTAATCTCTAAACTATAAAACTAATTCCGTGCAGGTTTTGCTAAGGAGTGAAACATAAATTAATTCATTTATATGTAAAGTATACTTAATGTATTAATGTTACATTTTATGAATACATTTTATAAAACATGAAATAAATAACATAAATCATACACAGCTATACAAACTTGCTACTCTGTTTTCATCACTTGAGGGTAATTTTGAAATTATTTGAAGTTACTATTATTACTATTACGAGTCCACTGCTGGACATAGCCATGATAAAGGCTCCATCAACACTAAACAGTTAGTTGACAATAGACCCTCTACCGGTATCAGCGCTAACAAACCGTCGACTTAAAGCTAGGTTCCAGCAATTCATTCCCAGGCAGCTTTATCATTAACATAATCTTTAGAAATAAGCTTACATACTCTTTACGTTTATATATTGAGATTAACAAGCCCGATAGCGCACTTATTAGCGTTCGTATGTGTGTTAGGTTTCGATTCCCGCCCAAAACAAATATTTTTATGATAAACATAATATTAGCCTTGTGTGTTTTATTTAAGTGTGTGAAATGACTAACTAATAACTTCTAAATATACTAATTTTAAATCTTTGTCACTCGTGAGAATGTATTCTAATAATACATACAATCATCTTCATCTTATCAGCCATTAGGAGTCCACCTTTGGACGTAGGCCTCCCCAAGAAAAGTGGAATTTTGCCCATTATGGCTGGCACTGGGCATGCTTGTTAACAATCGCAGAACACTACTTTGCTATCGGCAATGCTGCTGCCTAATCTCCGCCCTATGCATTTGAGCCGCACTGTTTTGGTTAGATATACCGCCATCTGTTGGTTCTAGTACCTTAGTAGCCTCTTACGACACCCGGTAAAGAGGGAGGTACTATTCTAATCTGCCGATACCTCACGGCTTGTACATAAAATAGTAGTCGTTTAATACTGGCTTTCTTGCTGCGATATTGTTGATAACTCGAAATGACAAAAAAACCATGATAATAAGGTTTAATGAAATTCCACATGTAAAAAGATTTGCTAATGATATATAATTGTAAACTTTCATTACCTAAGTGGTATTTATCTATCAAAATTTATTTACTTCATGCCTTAACATTTTTAAAATGTTAATGTCTTGTAAATTATAAATCATTCAAGTGATTTTTACTGTGCGAATAAAAATCACTAAGACCTTCGAAGAATTTCTCGTTCCGAAAATTCGTATTTTATTTCGAGACATGATCGAATTGATGTTATCACAATATTTACTCCTTATTACATATAACTTACCATTTCTTAAACGAGTTTAGACCTTTCCGTCAACTCTTAAGAATTATTTTTGAATGTATATTATAAATTACCTTATTATGTTTTAATTAATTTCGGACACCTACAAAGTAAACGATCCATAGAATCCAGCCGGTTCTATTGGAAATTTAAAATACGTATGCGTATAAGTTTACGTATAAGTTTACGTATAAGTTTACGTATACGTTTTCGTGTACGTTTACATTTTCGTGTACGTATAAGTTTATGTATACGTTTACACTTACGTTCTCGTTTACGTTTACGTTTTAAAAAAATAAAAATACGTTTAAAATCCTCACAATCTTATACACCGTTGTTCGCGTCTCGCAGAATCTCTGGCTTGTAATACGTTGACCTAAATTCGAGATAAGTAGCTTTAAGCACGTGTGTCTCGGATTCAGAAAACAGAAATAACTTAAATACATATTAACTCTCAAATATAGAACAAACATAAATGTTCGTTTTGGATGAGGGTCGAACCCACCACGCTTAGCGAGAAGGGGGTATAATCATTTTTTTTCAATCTACCAATATTGTATTTTTTTATTGCTTTTACTATTAATGATAAAAATCTTTAGATTTATAATTTGAGGGAGACTGTAGTCTAAACTCAAGACCCCTTTCTTGGGGAGACCTTGAGCAGGGGACTTCTAATGGCTGTAATGATGATGACAGGTAATTTTCGACCTACGCAATCCATTTTATATTGGCACAGTATTGAGTCGAAGATGGCAAGTTAGTACATTTTTAATTTATGTCTAACCTTTAGCTATTGAAAAGCTATTTAAAATATATATATATAGTATATACTAGGTGTGCCCGCGACTTCGTCGCAAAAAAATAGCCTATGTCGTGTCTCAGGGTCTAAAGATTTTCTGTAAAAATTTCATCAAAATCGGTTAATTTAAAATTTCATCAAAAGAGGTTTAAGCGGGTAAGCGTAACAGACAGACAGAGTTACTTTCGCATTTATAATATTAGTGAGGATTATCTAACAAACAACTGCAAACAGCGAAACGAAATGAGTATAGACAACATATCTCATGTAGATTTTTTTAAATACTAAACTAGTGATAGACGTATTTTTGCCACTATTTATTGTATATATTTGCACTTAAGGGTTACAAAGAAGATAATACGAGCATCTATATGCTGCGGTATCGCTTACTATCACTCGGACCGCAAACTTGTTTGTCGAGTTAGACATATAAAAAAGTTACTATGAAGTCAATTCAACTTTACAACGGCTTTTAAACGCTTACTTCTAAATTTTAATTTGCAGTTTAGATTACTTTACGGTACTCTTTCTTAATAGTGACAGGTGAAATATCAGAATGCTTGACAATGCAGTACATAGCTATAATGTTGGCCTTGTTAACTGCCAGAACGCAAAACACAATTTGTACCTTCATGGATAAAATTCTAAATTTAAATTTTGAACATGTGTAAGTACAAATTTTTATACATACGTCACAGATTCTGAGATTATATCTGTCATTCTTGAGAACTATTACGACAAGGTAATCAAGCAAAATAAGAATATAGTTTGGTTTGTCTTTAAAAACATATTTTTTTCATCTGATGCACAAACTAATATAGATTTATCAATATTATATCCTAAGAAAGAGGGAACTCAACACATAATTACTACGCATAAGTTCTGCTGTCAATCGCAGAGTGAAGTTTAACCTATAAATTGCGCTGTTCAGAGTGGTCATTCCGCCCTCCCTCGATTCCGGTACCTCAGTCGCCTCTACATCTGATACTAGCATAGATATATTCTTCTCTACCCATACCCTATTGCAGCATAGATTTATTTATCAAGTATGTTCTAACAAATATAGGCCTAGGGCCTAGCCCATATCCGCTAGGTTTTGTATACATAAAAAACATATTTAGCTCCAAGAGCGTCAGATACCCACTCGACGACTTAAAGTAACAAGTCGCAAACTACATTCTAATATAGTTAATATTCTTCAAGTAAATAGCCAGCCTAATTACATAGAGCATTAATAATCCAGTTCGGAGAACCAAACTCTCCCTGCGTTTCCTACATTTTATCATGATAATTAAGACAGAGATCCGCTTCAAAGAGATCACAATACAACGACAATTATTCAATTTATTTAATAATCTCACGAAGTAAGAAAGGCCTTGTTCGAACTAACTTGTTATAAGCATAGATATATAAACAAGTTTATATTTAAGAATTAATTGACAATAAAACAGCGCTTTTCAAACTGTGAATAAAATAAATAAGCCACATGGCAGGCTGTACTGTAAATTGATGTTATTGTAGTTATTTTCTGTAAATTTTTGACAAAAATAACGCCAATTTTAATTTGTAAGGTTTCAACTTTATAGACTATCCATAATTTAGTCCTTTATTCAAATCGGTACTGCGGTTGCCAACACGATCCCGAGATAAGTTGCGGAATGCGTTTTAAATATGTAATCATTATTTTTTAATAGACAAGGTCGACAAAAAAGTATACGTATAAGTATATCGTAATATCACAAGGACGTCCAAGTGGCGCATTTTAAGAATTGAAGATATTATGCCACAGTACCCAGTAATTTCACTGCATCTCTTACTCTTCAGACAAGAACACAGCAACGCGAACACTGCTTTTTGGCGGTAGATATAGGTGAGTCAGGTACCAATACAGACAAGCTTTTGTATAAGGTCTACCTCATGTAAATATGTATAAATAACACCCAGACACATATCAATAACAAATTACTAATACATAAATATTTGTTCAGTATAGGTATCGAACCCTTGATCTTTGGCGCACAAAATAGGACGCACTATCAAATGCACTCTTTGACCCGTTAATATTTTTTTCTGAAGATAACATAATCCTAAAAAAATATTTTATAATACCTATTAGCAACATTTTAATAATACAGTTTGAGAATCAGTCTTCAGGTCTTCAGTCTTCCAATTAGCGCCTTTGGTTCTCACTCAATGCTTTTAGAGATAAAAGAAGTTTTTTGGTAGGTGATTGTCAGTTCTGCGTAATGGCCTAGTTTTGTGACTTAATTAATTTTACTATTGCATTAGCTGATTCCCGCGACTATGCTTGGGTGTATAATATGCCATCCATATATACCATCACATCAGCTATTGGAAGCCCACTATTGGATACAGGCCTCCCCAAGAAAGGGTAAATTATGCCCATAATTGCCGCACTGGGCAAGCGTATTGGTAATCGCAGGGCGTAACCTTGCGACGGGAAGTTGCTACTCATCCTCACTCTGAACAGTTGCCAGCCGCCCCTTACGACACCTGGTATAGGGGGAGATACTATTTTATTCTGACTTCTCAGTACCACACGGCAAGGCAATATTTTTTACTATGGCATCATAAATACAATAATAATAATACTCTTTATTAGACACAAAAAATATATAATCAAAACGAATAAAAAGTGACAAGTGATACGGTATTTTTCCCCAAATAAGCCGCTGTCGGAGTTCGAAACTTTCCTTGAGCAAGTGGACGTCGCCATCTGTCACCAGGAATCTCGAACAGTTCTGCTGCTTGGGATTTGAATGCCAAGAGGGTGACCGTCACCGAAGAAGTTCACCGTCGATGGATCCTCGAGGACGCCTCGTAGAAGAATGGAACCAAGGAACAGTCCAAACCTGCGTAAGGAAGCGGATTGGTTCAATTATCGATGTCACCTTTTGCCCATCCGTTGTCGCCAGCCACATCACAGATTGGGGAGTGTAGGAAAATATGGAGACACTCTCTGACCACCGATGCATACGGTTCAGCGTATCCCCTACATTCAGGAGACAAGAAAATGTACTCGCAGTACCTAGAGGACAGTCGGCGACATGTTGACCTCTGTATTTCTAAAATCATAAGAACCTCTGTATTTAGCCGCTTTAAAGCCCTAAAGCAGCTAAATACAAAGGTCCTTCTCGAAGCCGCTATTGTCTAGCAGTGGGGACAGTCCGAGAGGCAAATCATCGATGTCGATGAAGAAACCAACCACCTGCGGTCTACTATAACCAGTATATGTAAAGCGTCGATGCCCCGCGTTCAACGTCAACCTCCTAAGCGGGCCGTTTACTGGTGGTCGCCCGAGATCGCATCCCTTAGACAGACGTACATTACATCTCGCCATCGTTACAACCGACACCGGAACTGACGAAAGGACGACGATGAGAAGATGCGGCTTTATAAGCAGTACCAATAAGCTAGAGCAGCTCTACGCACTGTTATCGTTCAGGCCAAATTTTGGGCGCGAAAGCAGTTGCTGGAGAGCCTTGATCGGAACGCTTGGGGACGCCCTTACTTAATGGTTAGGAACTGGCTACGGTCTGGGGCACCGCCCCTCGCGGAGTCTATGGAGAGGCACGTACTGGGACAAGTCGTATCTGCCCTTTTTCCATCTCGGGCAGAGCATATCCCTGCATCCATGGATTCGCAATTTCTACCGACACCATACTAGTAACCGCACGATGTTACTCGGAGTGAGCTAGAGGCCGCCGTTGAACGTCTCCAATCTAAGAAAACTGCTGGACGGAATACCGGGGTGAGCTCTAGCTCTTTCACTTGGACTGTTTAATTACTACCTGGGAACTGGTCGCTTTCCTACATCATGGAAAACAGGCAGGCTTGTTTTAATTCGCAAAGAGGAGCCACCGGCAGACGCAGCAGCCGGCTACCGTCCAATAGTTCTCCTAGGCGTAATGGGGAAGCTTCTGGAGCAGGCGATTGCAAACCGTCCACCATCTCACTCATACGGGCTCCGATTTGTCGAATTCCTAGTTTGGTTTCAGGGTGGGCCGTTCTACTATCAACGGCTTGAAGGCATCACATCAACAGCTTAGGCAGTGTCCCTAGTATATCTACGGACACTGCCTAAGCTGTTGTCTCACCATCTGCCCAAATGCGGTAAAAGACCGCGCTCGCCTGATATTTACAAATACCACATTCCACAACCGTATAGCCCTAACTGTGAAGGAGTAAAATAATAATAATAACTTTATTCAACAACAAAAGGAAAATGTACAAGTATTTTTTTTTATTCACATTATGGCTGCTAATACTTGTAAAAAGTAGGTTATACTACTCAGATATCAATTCCAGCGCTACTAAATGAGTATAATTAATGAACGATATTACTGATTAATTATAGCTTGTTCAGTCTGGGAGATGTTAATGTAGTAGCGTCGCACGAGTTATTTATATTAGGAGTATGGTTTTTTTATGTTATGGAGTCAGCAAACAAGCAAATGTTTCGGTTGAAAAAAGAAACGTGACCGCAGCCTTAAGGCACTCGTGTCATCACAAAGATATCACCAGTGTGTCGCCAATCTTGTAAACTTAATAGACAATATCACATTTACCCAGTAATTTCTCTGGCTTAGCATTGGGAACACTGATATTTGGCGGTAGAAATAGGTAAAAGTGAGGTACCAATGCAATGTAAAAGGTCTACCTCTAGTAAGTTTTGTATCAAAATTTGTTATTTATATCATTCACATTACAAATAATGCACAAGTAGAGCGTATTATTTAAATCTAAAAATTTTGACAGCTGTCATTCGTATCAAGCTATATTTAAAAACAAACCTATTCCAGGGTATTTCTCATTCGCTCTGCGTGAACCGTGGAATTTCCCTCAGGATTCACGAGAACGAAGATTTGGAATAAAGATTATACTAATTACGTATTGATCTATTGATTGCCTGCTGTTTCAACATATCGTGGTATAAAATAAAATAAATAAACCTTTTTTAAATAGAACCTCTTGCTGTTAGCTAAACGAACCAAAAATTAATTATAATGATGATTTCCCACAACATCTCATGCACTGACCTGACTTCTCAGTAAATTTTCTAAAGCACTTGTTTTACGGAGGCCAGATAACAGAGGAATCTCAAATATGAAAATTAAATACATATATTTAACTCCCGGACACAGAAAAAACACAAATATTATCATATAAATATTTGCTCTAGGTGATCAAAAAATGTATGAATATTCAACAACAACAAAAATGTACGAAGTCGCGCAGATTACTCTAAAGTCAGCACTCCTAAATCTTGCCAATTGTAATTGAAAAATATCATAATCAATTATATCAAATTATATCAAATATCAATGTCATAATCAATTTTAAAAAAGTTTAAGAATGGTAGTGATCCTGTCTTGTGCACCATGGGTCGTGGGTTCGATTCCCACCCAGAGCAAATATTTATATGATGATATTTGTGTTTGCTCTGTGTATGGGTGTAAAATATATGTATTTAAGTAGTATATTTGTGATTCCTCTGTTGTCTGGCATTCGTAACACAAGTGCTTTAAGCGACTTACCTCGGAGTCAGGTCAATGTATGTTGTGGGAATTTATTTATTTATTAAAAAAAAAAATCAAATCACCTGCGCCATCGTGCCTGTCTTAAATATAAGTATAAATTAAGCTTTGCAGGATTGTGTCGTTAGATTGCGGAGCGTCTATGGCCACCTTCTAACTTCAGCATCTGACCCTGGTTACCACAGAAGGACCAGTATAAGACCAGTATATATACAGTACATTCTATATATTAAACTAAAGGAATCGAAAAAGTCACGTCATCATAGTATCGCATTGTCAAGCAATACAAGCGTGAAGCGAGATTTTAGCTCAACCGGAAATCGTGTCAGATTTAACTTCCAAGCATTCATTGCATATACGAGAACTGGTGAAAATAAATAAAAGCTTGTCAAAAATATTATTACCATTTGACGCTAACATTATGACGGATTCTCTTCACTTCCATAACGCATAAAAATTACCCATGAGGTCTGAATAAATGTTAATATATACGAGTATAATACTCATACACCTTTTACATTCACCTGACTTTATGGTAAATCGCTTAAAGTACTTGTACTACGGACACCAGACAACAAAGACAAATCACATATGTATACTTAAATACATTTATTAAACACCCAGACACAAGACGAAGATAAATATCGACATATGAACATTCGTATTGGGTAGGCATCGAACCCACGCCCCATAGCGCATAAGATACGAGTAGTATCGCTGCCTACCATCAGCGCCATCAATCAAGTATCTTCTTTTATCTTGCAGACACAATTGGCAAAAATACGTATTTATTGACGTAAAATCGTATTTATGTTCTAAGTAAAATATATATAAATACATCAATCCCATTCATGCTAATAGTTTTAGGGATATGCGGGTCAAAGTACATGGATGGTCAGACAGACGAAATATCAATTTAGCTGAAAAAAAATAATTTTATTTGTCTGACATTTGATGTTACGAGACCTCGTCTCAGATTCTGAAAAGTCAAATTTCTTATTTGATTAAATATATTTCCTATTTCTATCGGCTTCGGTAGTAGAGCTCGCTGGTCAACATATAGTATTAAATTGATAATGTGATATTACCAATATTGTCGCTTTAACCGAGATAAACCTTTTGTAGGAGTTTTTTAAAGGAGGGAGGTTTGCGGCGTGCTAGCGATATTCCATTCTTCTCGCAGGCAATCTGTTGATTTTCCAGCAGCCTACAAAGAAATAACTTGTATGGATATGATAACTCTTTCGTATACTAACTACTAGCTGATTCGACAGATGTTGTCCTGTCTTAACTACAATGAATATTAAAACTAATAACGAATTATTGTAATTAATAACATGTACATATATAATATCTATATATGTACATATACATATATCTCTATATACTGATGCATATACATATTAATATTCACATAACATCTCATACATTGAAACTCCGAGATAAGTCTAGCATTTGTTACGGATATCAGACATTTAATTAAGGTAGAATCTTACAAATATCGTCTGCATTAGTACCGTACTCTCACCTATTTCTACCGCCAAATAGTAGTGTTTGCATTGTTGTGTACCGGTTTGAAAGGTGAAAGAAGCAGTGGAATTACAGGGTAAATGTGACAGTATATTTAGTTTACAGGGTTCGCAACACTTTAGTGACACGTATATACATATATTTTTAATGACACGAGCGTCTATAGGCTGTTGTCACGTTTATCACGATTGACGTGTGTATATGTGTGTGTGTTTATATACATACAAATGTCAAAGTTAATAATGATAAAAAAGTTTTCTTTATTTCTTGTAATTTTGTTATTTTTTTTAACATAGAACCTTCTTCGACCAATAATGAGCTCAACGAAAAAGGTAATTAGCGAGATCGATCCAGCCCATCATGCGTGATGCCGTGACCAAGGAAAATGGAGATTCATACAAATAATTAGTTGTTTTTTTAAACGCTTTATTTAATAATTATGAGATTTTGTATGTGCAATAATGATATATTTTCATTGAAAAATTATCATACAATTCTACTGGTATGATCAGCTTCGTATTATAACTTAATCCCGCCACGCCGACTATACAAGTAACTGCTTCATTTTTCCCTGCGTAGCGCTCATTGCTTTTTAATAAAACTGAAATGTGTCTGTATCTTGCACACTGCCAGATATTTTACGTGATTTTACATCTACGCAGAAACATTTTTAATTATAAAGTAAATAGGTAGGTAAATAAAATGCCATTGAATTTAAAAAGTATATTTATTAAAACATCTTCGAATGAAAGTCGATAGGGGGCGAATCAAAGAGTATCATGTGATTCAATGGCGGTTTGACGTTAAATATTTTGATATTATCATCATCATTACACCCTCATTGGATGTCTTGTGCTCGACACAGGTCTCCCCAAAAGAGGGGATATTTTTCCGATAATTTCCAGGCTGGACAAACTTTTTTTAGAATTGCAGTGCGTAGCCTACTGAATGCTGTGCCCACCCCCGCCCTGTATAGTTGTAATTTTTAACTGTTTCAGATGGGTATACCGCCATCTGACGGTTCTGGAACTTTAGTCACCTCTTCCGACACAGAGAGGTACTAGAGAGTCTCGCCGGTATTACGGCTTGATATTGTACAATACTAAAATGGAGGGTTTAATTAAAGGGGCCATATAAGTGAACTTCAATGTCTTTTCTCTATATTTTCAAAGAAATAATTTGTGGTTAATTTTGAAAATTCTTAATTAAATATCAATGTCCAATAAGCTACTCACATTGTACTGTTTGCTTTTACCCTAGTATAAAAATATTATCATCTCATCTTTAAATATGAACTTTTCCTGTTACTATGTCTGTCCGGGATAAATTTTATACCGATAAACAATCTAATCACATTGTTTTGTTTGCTTTTGCCTCAGTAAACAGAGAAACAAATAAATTGTCTCAACTTTAAATACAAAGTCTTTATGTCACAATATTTGTCCGGTATAACTTTTTCAGACAAAATTTTTAGTATATTTTGTAAATTCTAAATAAAATGTTATTCAATATCAGCGGTAATATACAAGCTACTCACATATTTTGTTTACTTTTGCCCTAGCATAAAAAAAATATAATCATCTCATCTTTGAATATCAATTTTTCATGTCACTTTGTTTGTCCGAAATAAACTTTTGAACCAATTGTAATCAATTTTTACGTACTGAGAACAGTTTCATCCAACTTGATAGATAAGATATTTTAAATTGTAATCACCATTTCTTCATGATAAACACATATAGTTAATACTGAACGAGTCCGTAGGCTTATATTGTTAACATAATAAAAGGTAAGGTGCGTTCTTGAAACTTCAGCACTAAGAAGTTTCTTGTTATTAGGAAGATTAGCAAGGTACTTACAAAGATGGCACGAAGTACTAGAAATTTTGAAAGTTTCTTAGAATAGGCCTAGTTCTGATAGAGTTCGTACACTAGAGTCTTATTTAACATTTACGATCTTAACAGAACAACGGTAAAGTTGGACATTTAAACACCGACCTTTATATACAAGCGTGTGTTAATGTACGCAGTACATAATATCTTAAATAAATTCCCACTACATCTAACATTGACCTGACTCTGTGGTAGGTCGCTTAAAGCACTTGTGTTATGGTCGCCAGACAACAGAGGAATCACAAATATACTAATTAAATACATATTATAGTACCCAGGCACAGAACAAATACAAATATAATCATATAAATATTTGCTCTGGGTGGGAACTAAACCCACGACCCTTGGTGCTCAAGATAGGATCACTACCACTAGCGCCATCAGGTCCGTCGAAACATAAATAAACATTTGTCAAGGCAGTTGTTTCTATTTTCATTTTTTTTTGCAGAGTTGGGTCCTGGGGTTCGCTGTCGCATACATACGAGTATATAAATAAATAATATATAAATAAATCCTGACACAAAATCTTTCGGCAATCTCGAGAAAAATTGTTTCAAGATAACAAAAAAAGTAAGTAGTTTAAATTAACAGCGTTTTTTAGCTGTAATATTTATTACAGATAATAGACGCGTAAATGTAAAAAAATATTATATTTTTGTAATTTTGATTTTTTTTTTAAATAAACACACAAATAAATCATCCTCTTATTTATA
>JACJUM010002819.1:1379535-1455857 GCA_020976665.1 Heortia vitessoides
ATTTTTTTTTTAAATAAACACACAAATAAATCATCCTCTTATTTATAGATGTCATCATCATCATATCAGCTATTGGAAGCCACTGTTGTATATATTTTAAGGTAAACCTTTTACAAAGGTTGTCTGCATTGGTACCTCACACCTGCGTTTTGTCGGCTTTTAAACAAGGCTCCTCTCAAGAGTATTATATATATATATATATTATAGAAATATTTATCCTGGGTGGGAATCGAACCCACGACCCTTGGCGCATAAGATAGGATCTCTACCATCTGCGCCATCGGCCCGTCTTTTGGATTATTTTTATTTTTAGGATTTATATCTGGCACTTTATCAACTTGTGGTGGAACAGGGCCTTGAAGCTTAATCAAAATATACTGGCGAAGCAAACAATTTGAACAAGATTACTTCGTCTATTTATTACTACCTACGTAGTCTAGCGTATTCCCGGAAATTGTGGGATTTCGAATCGTTAAGGATTCAATTATATATGCTAATAAATAATATTATAGTATCTTTAATGTATCGTTAAAGGCGCACCGCTACACATTACAAAAAAAATGTAAATAATAATAACAATATTTATTTCATAATTCGGATACAATCAACACATGAATATAAATAAAAATCATGTAAGAAGTGATCGTTGGAAGCTGTGGAGTATTAAACTGTGTTACAGCTACCTGCATCTTCCATTATCTTCAATATATATTTTATAGCACTGCGCATAAATTTAAAATAACAAACAAAAAACTCCGGTTATCACAATCCGTGCGTGCACTTAAAGGAAAAAAGATGTCCAAATGCGCAAGATGTTTACTCTGAATTTCAATGTGACAGAGGGCTCCCGATTTTGTTTGGCATTTATGGAATGGAACGGGTACCTCCCGCTGCACCAGGTGTCGTTAAAGGCGACTAAGGTACCAGAACCAACAGATGGCGTTATATCCATTCGAAACGTTGCAGCTAAAATGCACAAAGTGAGGATGGGCAGCAGTATCCCTGTCGCGAAAGTTGCGCTCTGCGGTTGCCAACACGCTTGCTCAACATAGCAATTATGGGGAGAAATCCTCCTGTCTTGGAAAGGCAGTGGACTAGTAATGGCTGGTATGATAAAATATTTTGAGCTTTATTGGCAGCATTATATAGGTAAGAGCTAATGACAAAATAATGCCGCTGCGCACAAGATGTTTTTTAGAGAACGGCTTAGCAAACATAGGTTTATGTAGTTGGTATATAGGGTAGGTAAATGTATGTATTGATTTTATATACAGTAGTTATACATTTTTTTCCATTCTTAGATATTTGATTAATAGTAGTTCTATTTTCTCATAGGTTGAACCATAAATAAAAATAGTGTCATTCAACAGTTGTGTGTATTAGGGATACTTTAATGTATTTTCTGTATTGTATGCCGTGAAGTACCGACAGAGTTGAATATACCTACCTATATAGTGCCTCTCACTGCACCAGGTATCGTAAGAGGCAGCTAAGGTACCAGAACCGACAGTTGGCGGTAAATCCATCAAAAAAAGTGCAGCTAAAATATACGCTGCAGTATCCACGAAAGCTGCGCTCTACGATTGAAATTACACTTGCCCAGCGACGCAATTATGGGCAAAAAACCTCCTTTCTTGGAGAAACCTATGTCCAGCAATAGACTTTCAATGACTGGTATGATTAATGTATTTCTAATATATTCTGTATAAAAAAAAATGCAGTTCTCCTTCACAGTCGCTTTAAATGTGTCAAAACTCACTCATTTCTAAAAAAGAGAACAAATATTTTCCAACATTTTCACGTTCATTACTCATCTTCTTCTTCTTCTAATATATAAAATTCTCGAGTCACAATATTCGTTTCCATACTTCTGTGAAACGGCTGTTATGAAATTATTATTTTTTTTGCATATACAGTAAGTCTGAGAATCGGCTACTTATCTATTTTTCAAACCTCTAAGTGATAAGTGGTGTTTACCCCAAAATTTAGTTTTTTGATTTCTTTTTATTTTAAATATACATACCACCATAAATATTCATCCTTTTATCATCAACCCCTTTTTAAATAGTTATTTTAACAATTAAATAAACTTATGTAGTTTTATGGCAGAACAACGTTTGCCGAAACAGTTGGTAAATATCAAAATTTGTAACAGCTTTAATCGCGGTTCATTTTATGAAGTTAACCGTTCTCAGGATTCTTGAAAACTGACGCCGCAAGGTAGCCCAAACGTGAAAGAACAATTCATATGTTAAATACACCGCCTATTTAAAGCCTTTTTCACATTTTAAAACCTTTTTATTGAAGAGTGCGAAATTTTTCCCTAATTAGGAAAGCACAAGTATGGTATGTCATTAGCAGCCGCAGTGTCAATTCCCATAATGCATTTGAAAGCCCCCAAAGGTCCAAATATGACATGGAATTAATCGCTTAACATCCCATACTCCACGGAATCCCCTCAATTAAGTAATTGACAGCCTGTCATTAACATGGTCGGGAACAAATATTTGTACAAGTACATCCCGTACTTGTACAAATACTAGGGTGGTTTAATAAGTAAGTGACTTTTTGAATTTCCCGCGCAGTTATTCTAAATGCAACAGTGCTGCCGTCATCTGTATTCTATTAGTGAGCAACTGTCAAATTTTAAACAAGCTAGCTTAGCTTATGCAGTTGGTATTTGATAGCCATTTAAAGCAGACAACTTCGTGAATTTTTACGGGGACTCGACACCATCAATGTCAATGGTAAAAAAGTGGTTTACAGAGTTCCATTGTGGGCGTACCAGCACTAGTAACGCCGAACGTTCAGGTTGCCCATAAGAAGTGATCATACCGGAAATCATCGATAAAATACATGAATTGATATTTGATGATCGGAGAATGAAAGTTCGTAAGTTGTCTCATGCTGTAGGTATATCTCGGTATCGGGTACTTCATATTTTACACGAATATTTGTACATGAAAAAACTCTCCGCGAGATGGGTGCTGCGATTGCTCACACTCGACCATAAGCGCAATCGTGTGACCAATTTAAGAGTGTTTAGCTATGTTCAGTCGTGATCCGGATGAATTTTCGCGCCATCTTGTTACTGTGGACAAAACATGGATCTATCACAATACGCCAGAGACCAAAGAACAATGAAAACATCGAGTTGCTCGGGGTGAACCTGGACCAAAGAAGACCGAGCAGAGTCTGTCATATTGTTTACCTCGGAAAAGTTAAAACAGTCACCCGTGAGTATTATTCAAAGCTTTTGGACAGATTCGACGTTGACTTGAAAAGAAAACGGCCGCATTTGGCGAAGAAGAAAGTGCTGTTCCATCAAGACAATGCACGTGTGCGCGTGCACACTTGTTTAGTCACGATGGCCAAAATCCACGAATTGAGATAGGAACTGCTACTCCATCCAGCATATTTGCCAGATTTAGCCCCCTTCGACTATTATCTGTTTCCAAACGTAAATAAATAGCTGGATGGTAAAAGATTTGAGCCTAACGAAGAAGTAATTACCGAAACAAACGCGTATTTTGAGAGCTTTGAGAAAACCTATTATTTGGAGGGAATAAAAAATTAGAAAACATAAGCTGCACTAAATATATATAGCTAAAAGGTGATTATGTAGAAAAATGATATGTTTATTTGCCGCAATAATAAATGTTTTATTCAAAAAGACACGGACTTATCAAACTGCCCTCGTACTATGCTGACTGAACCCGTGGCTATATATGTTATTTAGTTGTAACATTAAATACGAAGAAATGTCCAGCTTTGGACGTCTTATGACTGATATGATGAGGATGATAATGATTATTCCTATCACGTCCTCAAGTCATATCATTGGCTTCAGGTTCAGCTTGGCCTTCCAGCCGACGCTACTTCTCCCTCATCAACAATATTGGATTGAGCTGAGGATATCACTCCAAGCTACCAGCTAACCCTTATTAGACTCTATTCTCAAGTAGTAAGGCATAGAACCGTTCTCATTATGATCGCTTTTACTCTGGAACTGACATCAGAGTTAGCTAGCTATTAGATCGGTCGAAAAAAACAGACATTAGATCATTGAACGTCTGGAACAACGAAACGACATACGCAACTTTTTACTGTGGGTTAAAACCGGCTTTTTATTTTTCTCTGATAAATTGACACGACGTTTTATTCAGTTTATCTATTCGATAGCGTCATAGACTTTGGCAGCTTATAAACATATATGACGAGTCCGATGGTGCAGATGGTTGTGATCGCGTTTTGTGCGTGTATTTATATTTGTTCTGTGTCTGGGTGTTAGATATGAATTTAAGTGGTATATTTACGATTTCTTTTTTATCTGATATCCGTAACATAAGTGTTTTAAGCGATTTATCTTGGAATCAGGTCATTTTATGAGATGTGGAAATTCATTAAGGAAAAGTCTTTAATTATTATCAGTGTCCTAATTCCATGTTCATTAAAGAGAAATTTGCACTCAATTTATTTTCAAAACAAAAACAACAAACTCTCTACTTCCCACTAGACAAATTGAGGCCACAGGAAAATATAGATTTCATTTGGTATGCTGAGAGGTTTTATTAAAAGCTTTTGAGTGCCATCTGAAAAAATACTTACAGTTTGGACAATAGAAAGAATACAATCGTTGATTAAAATTTTTGTTTTGTCTATACTATAATTAGGCAGTTGTTCAACCGACAACGATGGACGTGTGATAAGTAGGGCTAGAATGTGGAAACAAGCCAGCAAGCTCGATTATAAGCGAGTTTTAGGGGTTCATAGTGGTGAGCGAGTAGTATTTTTATCATATGTTTTGTCGATTAAAGACAAACTACGAGCAGTGAAACGATTTCTCGCCAGCCAGCAGTGTAAATGTCCAACGATAAACTAGTTGAAACATCTCTTTTATTTACATGGAGTGTAAAACTATTGGAATTTCCATAAGCAAGAAAATAGTAAGTAATTTCCTCACTGTCCGCGGGCCAACCGCCTAACGACGAATTAAACGATTCTTCTATCGCACATTAAGTCAATAATTTGTAGACAATTGACGTGCCCCACTGTTTTATTTTAGTCTAGTCTATGCATCTGTTTATAATTCCCACGACTGTGTCTATTTTTTGGTTTTTAGTACATTTATCTTAAACATCGCAATGTATGTTTACCATAAAACCGTTTAATTTAAAAAGTTTTTTTACCTATTTTTATTTTATAGTTTTTAGTTTTTATTTCGCATTCTATTTAATTCATTTAGTGCTTCATTATTGCAAGGTTTCTTGCCCGTTAGTTTATAGCAGTCCAACTCCTCTGTACGTAGTCCCTGCAACGATCTTACTCTACTATGAGCCACGTAGGCTTGACCTTCTTCAAACAGTTTCACACCAAAGTATACGACTGCGTGATCCATAGTGCTGCCCTGCATTTTATGTATTGTAGAAGCCCATGATAGTATTAAAGGCAACATTCTTCTAGTATGGCTTTCGGCTGTATAAGATGTACTCCGTCTCTTGCGAAATTGATTCGGACGAAATGTACATCTTTTGCATACGTCAGAGTTCGATGAATTTAAGGCCAAACGATTTCGTTGATGTAGCCTATAGCGCCATTTACTAATCCCTTTGAAACGTCAATATTGGTCCGTAGCATGACTTTTGCCCCCACAAATATTTCCTTTATATAAACTTGGGTGGTGTACCGCTAACGACGTATCATTTTAAGCCATCCTAACGCCGATACAAAATCTTGACTTGGGTGGTGGATTCAGGCTGGATTAATCAGATACCTAAATTACAGATTCAATTTCTAAATTTAAATCTTATTATTATACGCCATTCAGTGGCTGCGCCCATCTTAAATATTGAGGTTGTATAGTGCACTGTATTCCTCTTGTCAAGCCTTTTTATTTGAAACCCATATTGGTGGGATTGATAAAAAATTGTTATAAGCCATTTGGTAGCGGCGGCCATCTTAGATTTCAATTTTGCATAGTAAATTGTATTCTACTTGTTGAGACCTTTCATTTGATACCCATATTGATGGGATTAATAAAACATAAATTATCCGCCATTTTAAAGCGGCAGCCATCTTGAATTTATAATGATAATGAATAATTATAATTGTATTGTCACCAAAATCCAAAGTGTATACAAAATTTCAGATTAATCGGTTGACAGCAAGAGGGTGAAATTTGAATTACTAAATTTGACCCGAGAATAAATAATAAAACAAACTGGGTGAGCTAAATAAAACCGTTTAAAAATACTTACACTTTGCACAATAGAAAGAATATGGCAGCGCTTACGCCGATAAGGGTTCCAATAACATCAACTAAGAGGTGTTGTTGGAACCTTTGGATCATCACTAGTTTTCCGTTGTCGGTTCGCGTACTTTCTGTAAACTTAGTAGTTATTTTAAGATCCGCCTGGACCCGACAGATTTGATTAAAGTAGACCACTCTTTCAATGGGCGTCAGTATAGCAATTGAAGAATCGACTTACCAGACTAACAGCAAACATTATGTCTGGTCTGCATATTATAGCAGCATACATCAGGGACCCCACAGCATCTCGGTTAGGTATATTCTTGTCTGGTTCCCGGTCACTTTTCTTAAGTTTTGAATGTGGGAATATTGTTGGAATTTGCATTTTCCATGTTAAACCTTTTGAGAAGTTGTGTAATATATTTTGTTTGATGTATAAACACATAGTCATCTGATCTTTCTATTTCCATCCTGAAAAAATTCTTTGGTTTACATACTTTCACATCAAAAATACTTTTTAGATCTTTCACAGCAGCTTCAAGAATGTCTACTGATTTCGAAAGCAGGAGCCCGTCATTAACATACATACAGAAATAGCATTTTTGACCTTTAATTTTGGCTACATGAACTATTGCTAAAACCAAACTTATTTAGTGTTCCAGCACCTTGGTGCCTGTTTAAGGCCATACAGGGATTTCACTAATTTACACACCATATTAGGTGGACAACTTAGACCTTCAGGGGGTTCCATATATATTTCTTCTTCTACTTTCCCATATAAAAATGCTATTTTTATATCAAGATTATTTTTAGCAGCTAAAGACAATAATAAACAAATTGAGTCATACTTTACTGTCGTTGAGAATGTTTCTTTCAAATCCTTTATAATTTATTAATAAATATACCTTTTACTTATACAAACCCTTTTGCACGTAGTCTAGACTAAAGCGTGGTCCCGTTGGCTCATCCTTTACTCTGAACACTCACTTGCAGCCGATAACTTTAGCATATGGTGGTTTGTTTACCAATGTCCATGTTCCATTCTTTTCATGTGCTTCTAGTTCTTCTTTTATAGCCATTTTCCAGTTTTAGCATCTGTGGAGTGAATTGCTTCTTTATAGGTAACAGGTATTTCATCTGATAGCAGGTATTTATCACCAGAGGTATGTTCCTTCATTTGTTTTATCTTTGGTTCTAGGTCTTAAAGACATTTTAATTTTTCGAGTTTCAACAGCTATTTTCTCAGGTAGATAATCACTGTTAGAATCTGATTTACTTTTCACAGTATTATACGAATCACCAGAATCACAATTTTCTTCAATGCTGCTGTCATTTAACTCATTTTCTTTTTCTTTATCATATAAATTCAGTGCAGCACAATGTTTCTTCACCGAGGATTCAAGAAACACAGCATCACGACCCTTAATAATCCTTTTACAGTTTAAGTTTGTGAATCTGTATCCTTTTGTGTTTTCACAATAACCTATGAAAACCATTTCGTGTGCTTTAGGATCCCACTTTTACCGTTTTTCCTTTGGTAATGGCTTGACTTCCAAACACGTTTAAGTGAGACACATTTGGTTTATGACCACTCCATACTTCTTCAGGTGTTCGGAATGCTAGTGTCTTTATTGGAGAGCGATTTGAGAGGTAAGCAGCTGCTGGCTTCAGCCCAATAGATTTTAGGTAATCTGGCATTTAGAAGCAAACACTTGGCCATTTCTATTAATGTCCTGTTCAGCCTTTCCGCAGCACCATTTTGTTCTGGTGTGTATGATGTAGTGGTTTGACAAATAATACCATTTGTCTTCAGATAGTCAGAAAAAGGTTTATTAACATTTCCAAGCCCGTTGTCAGAACGCAGATCCTTTATCTTACATTCAGACTGTTTCTCAACTTCTAATTGGAATTCTTTGAACTTTTCATACACCTCACTGTTAATATGCAGAGTGTAAACACTTTCTTCGGGTGGTCATCCAGGAATGTTAGGAGATATTTAGCTCCACCTAGTGATGCAGTTTCCATAGAGCCACAGAGATAAGTGTGCACCAGTTCTAAATGTTTTGTAGAATGTGACACTTTAGATTTAAATGGTAATCTTGACTGTTTACCGTCTTGACATGTAATGCATATTAAATTACTGTTTTTGTTTAATAATTTAATTCCTTCAGTGCACTCAGTCATTTTCTTTAGGCTTTGGAAATTTAGATGGGCCATTCTCTGATTCCATGTAAAGTTATCATCTTGTTTAATATCAGACATGCATGCATAACTTGTTATAGTGTTGAACCGGTACATGTTATTAATTTTACTTGCAGTTGCTACCACATTATTATGTTTATTTATAATAATACACTCATAAGAATTAAATCTTACTTTGCCACCATTCTCAGCAATCTGATATACAGAGATTAAGTTCACAGCCAATTCTGGTACATGCAGGACATTTTGCAACAGAATCCTATTAGACTGACCTTGACCATCTGTTTCAATAATAACGGTGAAACCACCGGTACTTTCACAGATAAAGTCCTGTTGTTAGCTACTTTTATTTTTTGAATTGATGGTGATTTAACATTCTTATGTAAATGAAGATGTTTTGTCATGAGCATTGTAGCACGAGAGCCAATGTACCTTGCTGTGCTATCATTATCAGGAGCAGCGAGGAATCCAGCAGCGTATGAACTACTTGAATTTGGTGTATTCCTCGATTTTGGATTGGATTTGCATTGCGGACTCTTGTGTCCATATTCATTACACTGATAACATCTGACACCGTTAGTAAACTTCTTTTTCACATTCGGGTAATTTTGAACATTATTACTCGTGACGAAGCGTTACTGTTATCAGTTTTTACTTCCTGAAGTAACTTTGACTTAATGAAGTCTGCACTGATCCTTATCCCCGAGCTCTCAATAGCTAGAGTCATCGGCTTATAAGTCTCTGGTAGACCGGAGAGCAGCAATGTACCGAGCCATTCCTCATCTACTTTGAAGCCGATATTTCTTAGTTTATGTGCCGTAGACATAGTTTTGGTCATATAATCTTCTATATTTTGGCTGCCTAAAAGTGTGGTGGTGTAGAGATCACAGAATAGACCTACTTTGCGTGTAAGCCCCGAGTCGTCGAAAACGTGGTGGTGCAGAGATCACGGAGTAGACCTACACTGCGTGTAAGCCCCGAGTCGTCGAAAGCTCGTGTCAGGTTATCCCATACTACTTTTGCTGTTGTAGCTTCCTTGATATGCACATAATTGATTGGGTCGACACATAATTGACTGTAAAATAATTTTAGTTTTTGCTTTTGTATCTCTCTTTATATCATCGCACGTGGAGTTCTCTACACAATCCCATAGCTCTTTGTGTTGAAGGTACGTCTTTACTGCGAATTGCTAAGTGGAAATTCGCAGTAAAAAGTCCTGACCAGTCAGTTTCTCAATTAGAGCAAGCGGACTGCTTCCAGACATTTTAAGTATTGAAGTTTTCAGAAATGCCGGTCACGTTTTCACTTTGTAGGTGAGGTATGAGTTTGGATTATTTTTACTGACACTGTTTCGCAACTTTGCACAATAATTTATTGTTATGGCTTAACTGGGCACATAATCTATTGTTTTAATTATGAAATGGTATAATCTAATTATAATTAAGTAGAGGATTTTAAATAATGACACTTATGCAGCCAAACGGTATAGCGGAAATTTATTTATAGACAAAAAAATAGGAGGTGTGTGTGCACAGACACTAGAAGAGTCATAGACTATACCATGTTAATATGGAAGGCAGCAAAATATATTTTTCAATTTTGTGTAATGGTTGACTGGGAGATAATGCCATCTGGCATTAAGTCCGCCATTTGTACATTTTGTAACATTTTGTGCAATAAAGTTAAATAAATAAATTTAAAAAAAAATCTGTCGGGAAAGAGGCACGAGAATCATCCCAAAATCTTCCTTGCATAAACGCAAAAATGTCGACCTTAAACATTCATTAACCATTTGACCCTGAATATTCATTGCATTGCTCGAGATCCACTGTAATAACATTCCCACCACTTTGATAGATGACTGTTAACCACTGTGTCATTTTAACGCCATTTTCTTCGATGGACCACTGATATTTGGAAATGAACTTGTGACGGCCGTACTCCCAGACCGTTACAACTTAGAAACCTCTATTGCCTTCTTAAAGGCCGGCAACGCGTCTATGATTCCTTTGATGTTGACGCTAATTATTTACCATCAGGTTTCTTTATAACTATAACATTTAAAAAAACACGTTTTTTTTTTATTAGACCAGGTCGTGAAACAAGCATTAGTTCGCGCGAAAGTACGTCACTGCAGCTTATAGATACTAGTAATATCACAAGGATATCACTAACGCGTTACCAACCTCGTGACTTGAAGATATTACATAGTAAATTCACTGCCTCTTTCATCCTTCATATGACTGCAGGTTTATATCCAAAACTGACATACTTTCAATTAATTTGTAACTCTACGTTTTAGACATTAAGTTGAAATTAAAAGGTTTGTGAGAATTTATGAGTAAGTAAAAAAAAACTGAGTCATTGCGATAAAATGCAAAATTAAAAGCCTGTTATTAAAAGCACAAATTTATATATTTTAACAGTGGAAAATGCTTTTGTCGAGCTATAAGGAGCCTTTGCGATCTACAAACCACTGTTCGTTTCAAACATTTGATTCCTCTAATTAATAAATAACATAATTTATTATATAAAACGCCAGCTTGGTGTTGCCCTAACTCCGTCCGAATTTATTTGGTCGTCTTAAGATTTTGTAATCGTTTGCGTCTTCTGCTAATTCGCAATGTAATATTTAATATCATTTTATCGAGACACAGATAATTGTATATCTTAATTGGATTTTTTCAAAGTTACATATTTTAATGTTGTAATGTTAAATAAATGGATACTACTGAATTTCGATATAGATCAAAAACTTCTGATGGAGAAAGTGCTATTTTAATATGAAAATTGAATAATAAATTTTATTTCCTGCCTTTCGCCAACAACACTACTTTTCAACTGTCTCTTTTTATGCTTTGATCTTTGAAATGACCGCATCAAAATGCTGTACGCTATGCAGATATTGTTTCTCAGATTCTTTTCTCAGGTTCATGGGTATAATAATACATTCATTCAATACCATTATGTTATATATTCATTTAATACCATTATATATACATATATTTTTTCTAAATACACACATTTCCTGGTAATTTCACATTTTGAAGCTTAAAAACATAAACCTAATATACAGCAATTACATATCTAATTTTCACGGATAACCTTTTTTTATTACCTTCATATAGGCCTTCCTAAAGATATTTCAAATAGGACCGGTTGTATGTGGCCTGTATCTCATATGAGTTGTATTCTCTTGGATCCATCCAATCCAACCCATGAATGAGAATTCATGGATTATACTTTCACATTTATTACTACCATCACAATTTTATGCCTTGTCTAATAATATAGCATTATTTTACAAATATAACTATATATATACAGTTTAGTTAAAGTTAACTCTTATATTTTAGGAGATATAGAGATTAAAAATTCAAAGACTAAAGTGGGTCATCGCTGTCTCAGAACTGTTATAAATGGACCATCTTTTATGCTAATTATTGCTATTTACTTAACTTTGCACCCCCACTTTTGCCCCGTTAATTGATGATATTCAAAAAAATACTTTACATGTGTTTCACGACACTCAATGAAAAACCGTTACACATTTCATCATTGTTCATTCGAATAACTACAAAAACAGCAAAAATCCTTGCACCTCGTTTTACACCTTTACGTGTGAATTTTCAAAAACCCTTTCTCAATACTCCCCTACGTTATAGAAGGAACCCCTGCGCAAAGTTTTAAGTTTCTAACTCTTATAGTTTAGGCCCTATGTTGATTTGTCAGTCATTTAGTTAGTTAGTGCATTTGAGCTGCACTGTTTCGGTTGGATATACCGCCATCTGTCGGTTTTGGTACCTTAGTCGCATCTTACGATACCTGGTGCACAGGTAGGTACTATTCTATTCTGCCGCTACCTCACGGCACTTATACCGGTGAATAAATGCTGCACATCCCCGCCATGTTACATATAACATTCGCTGATCCGAGTGGATACATCGACATAGTCAGAGTTAAACATGTCTTTATTTAAAAAGGCCTATCATAGACACTCCCAGTAACCTCTTAACAGGACATCTTTAACAGGGGAACCTCCCCCTGTAAAAGATGTTCTTTTGTACTCTGCTTTTCTATTCTTTTCTGCCTGTACCCTATCTGCCAGTACTTAACGGCCGGAAACAATAAAACCTCATACAAGTTCGTCAGCATTAGTACTTAAACACTCACCTTCTTGTACCGCCAAACAGCTGTGTTCATTACTGTATTCTGGTTTGAAGAGTACGAGACACAGTGACAGTCCATTTCTGGACAGAGGCCTCCCCAAGAAATCGCATCCCCACACAATGCATTTGAGCTACACTGTCTCGAATAGATATACTGCCATCTGTCGCTTCTGGTACCTTAGGAGAAGGTACTATTCTACTTTTCCAGAACTTAACGTCAATTTTTTCGATTTAGTCATTAAAAATAGGTGCATAAATAATAATAATAATAAATTCGCACAACATCTTATATTTAACTCATTTACTTGACTCCGTGGTAAGGCACTTAAAGCACTTGGATTATGGACGCCAGACAATAGAGGAATCACAAATATACTACTTAAATACATATATTTATGTACAAATATCATCGTATAAATATTTGCTCTGGGTGGGAATCGAAACCTTTGGCGCACAAGACAGTATCACAACCAACTGCACCATCGGGTCCGTCAAATAAGCAGTTATTTTCTTATTATTCTAGTTCTCAGGAAAAAGCGCCGCACCCTTTTCTATAGCCCTACTTGTTACTTTCTGTTAAATAATAGTAAGTAGTAAAGTAGTAAGTAATCGTTTTTTACTTATTAGGTATTATATTAATGTATAGTAAATTTATAATTATAAATCCATTTACGGGTAAAATTAATCGTGTGATGCGACTTAAGAACTCAAAACGACGGTCAGCGGTATACCTAATAAAATAGCGAAAATGCCACAACACCTTTTTTTTATTCGATCAGGTCTATAAACAGGCATACAGTTCGCATAATAGTAAGTGTTACAACAGCCTATAGACACTTCTAATATCACAAGAACATTACTAATGCCTTGCCTGCCTTGTTACTTATAAATATTATGCTACATTACCCAGTAAATTCACTGACTCGAGAAATAGGTTTCGCCGGTAGAAAAATGTGGAAGTTAGTCACCAATCCAGACGACTTTTCTATAAGTATCAACGGTATGTAGAAGTTTTTCAATTATTACAGCAAAAACCTCATTTGAAAGGTGCAAAATCACTGATATTACAGAGTGTCGTTTGTAAGATCTGGCCTTAAAAGATTAAGGTTAGACAAATATTACGTAACCCTTTGTTCCCACTCGGGGAGGGCTGTTACGTGCCCTTGTTTTCTACGCGTTCGTACAGTCACTGTTTTCGAAGGAAATATTTTCGCTTATATGTTTCACTACTGCTAAATTTCTGTCTTTTAACTTATATAGGTTTTACTACTAACCTACTACCAACATCCTAGGGTGGACACTAGACTATCCTGCGGTGAGCCCGGCCACCCAGCCCCCATATTTAGACGAACCTAATGCTGGTTGACTGACGTCGAAAACGGGGAAAACGTGTGATGGGGGAAAGAGGACAAGCCGCTTATTAATAAGCGGTTCTATGTCTGCGCACTGGGCGGAGATCGAACCTGACGTGGGTTGGCGCACAATATAGGATCACCACCATCTGCGCCAAGGGGTCCGAAATAAAATTCCAAGTAAATTCTGTTCAACCTACTTGATCTTTGACGCGGAGGAACAAGTCGTTAAGAAAATATTATGTGTAAAGGTATGTTTGCTATTATTAGTAATGTTTTCTTGGGATTAAGTCGGGTTAATGTTGTCTGTATTATAAGAAATGAAGGTCTTTTGAACTCTTGACCCAGTTTTGTATTTTTAACCGTTGTAATCTACGATCCGTGACACATAAGATAGGAATACAACCGGACACGCGTGTTGCCACGTCTAAGTATATAATATAATAACTATAATTTCTATTATAAAGATATATAAATGATATTATAATCTATGATTTAGAAATACATATTATATCATAATATACATTTTTCTAAAATCAACTATTTTAATAATAACCTTTGCAGGTTTATGCATGTATGCGTAAATACATGTCTGAATTATTATGGATAATCTTAATTATCATATTATTTATCTTATCTTAATTATTATATAATATTGGCTGAATAGTTAATTATAGCTTAAATTATACAGTATGTCAACAATTAATATTTAATCAGCATTAAATATGAATAAACCTGGTAATTACTAATTAATAAAAAAGTTTGTCGTTAGGTTCTTACTGCGTAGAAGGTGTCGCCAGAGGCGATTAAGGACCAGAACCAACAGATGGCGATATATCCATCTGAGACATTGTAGCTAAATGCACAGGGCGAAAATTAGTAGTGATAGTCAATATTGTGTTTCTCTCAACCACCAACATTTTTGTTTGTGTAATTATTTAAAAATATACTCTGATATATCTTATTTTTTTAAGGACTAGGTTACTAAACGAACATTCCAGCCTATATACATTAGTATTATCACAAGGATATCACTAACGCGTTGCCAAGCTTGTGACTTAAAGATATAATGCCATATTAACCGGCCTCTTAGACCGGAACACAATAATAAAACACCTCTCATACATTAACTTGACTCCGTGGTATGTTGCTGAAAGCACTTGGGTCACGGACGCCAGACAACATAGGAATCACAATTATACTACTTTAATACATATATTTATCACTCATACACAGAACAAACACAAATAATAATCATATAAATATTTGCTCTGAGTGGAAATCGAACCCGTGACCGATAGTGCACATGATAGATTCACTACCATTTGTGCCATTGGGACCCGTCAATCATTCTATTACATGTCATGCGGAAGAAGAAAATAGTTATTACAAAGATACATGATTTATCGAATATTGGTGAACAGGCAACCACTTAATCTGCGCCTTACGTAGTAATAAAATGAAGAGATTCAAGATGTAATTGTTTCACCGAAACAACGAAAACAAAGTTTTAATAATCAATTGCGACGGAACCAGAGATAATCATTTCGTGATCGGTATAACACTCGAACTCTAAACTTGCCGAACTTTCGGCAAACTTTATTTTTGATCCGTTTGCATCAGGCCCCTAAAATTAAATTAGGGTCTTTGTAACTTCCTTGGTTTGAAAATAGTACAATTAACGAGAAAGTAAAGACATTATCCCTTCCGCCTTCAACTCATTCAATTAATCGGACTGGAAATGTATTCCTATGCTTTCGTAAATATACTTTGAAACAAGTAGGATAAGTAATTTTGGAAGGTTTTAACTACGTAATTTTTGACGGGCCCGATGGCGAAAATGATAGCGATCCTATCTTGTGCGCCAATGGTCGTGGGTTTGATCCCCAAAACAGAATAAATATTTAAATGATGATATTTGTGTTTCCGCCTGGGTGTTAAAAATATGTTTTTAAGTATTATATTTGTGACTACTATATACCTGATGTCAGTATCACAAGTGCTTTAAGCGACTTACTTTTTGAATCACGTCGCTAAAAGTGATGTAGTATGAATATTATATATAATTATTTTTGTTTCATATTCTGTCCATCCATCGTCGTTGTTCATCGAAAGAATTTATATTCGGTACTTATATTGTAGTTATGATGAAAACTGCTCACAATTTTATATTTTTGAATAATACTTTAATATTTTTAACAAATGGCATAACTGTGTCATTGATGAGCCCTTGTAACGAAATACTGGGTTATATTATATTTGAGGAATGATTATTTGATCCTTTATCTACGCTTTTGTTAATTAGCTTCATCACCGATCACTGCTATTAATATTGACTATTATTGTAATACCTTTTTATTGTAATAACTTTATTACCTTTTTTAAGTAAAAGGGTCCTTTATTCTGCTCTTCTGTAAACATTAGTTTTTGAAATACGTACGTAAGGACCTTCGATATTATTATATAGATACATTTAACTTTCTACGTTTATTTAGTCAGAGAACGGTAAAACGATTGGAAAGAACTCTCTTCTATATTCTTTGTGTAGTTTTACAAATTAACATCAAGTGGAGAAAATTGAGTTAGCAATCGATTTTAACATCAACAACATCATCATAGCATTTGAAGCACAGCGAGATATAGAATTTAATTCCGCTTTTGCCTTTCCTTGAAAGAAATTTCGCCTATGATTACAGTTTTGGGCAGGCGTGCTAGTAATCCAAGCGTACTCGTAGATTCGCGACGCGAATGCTGTTGCCCATCCACGTCCTGTTGCATATCAGCTGTTTTTGGTGGATAACGCCATCTGTCGGAGTTGATAACATCCTACTCTGATAGTAACTAACACGATCGCAGTTAAATAACAAGTAATGCCAGTATTTCAATAAGATAATCAATAATTAATCGTGGGAAGTGACATCGTAAATATCCTTAAGCGGCGAGATATCAACGCGAAGACAAACATTCCTCGTAATAACGATCATGTCATAAATCCAGCTGGTAACGCTTACGTGATCTTATTAATCAGATTTTGTTAGTTCCGTTTATGATAGTAAGCTAATATGACTCTTATGTCTATTATTGATGAATACATAAATCTATGGGCAGATAATTGTATATATGTATATATAATAGCTTAAAATATATAAAAGCATATTAAATTAAAATGTTGAAAATATTTTTTATATAATTGCAGTAGGAAGTCAAACAATCAATCATAAATAATGACTTCAACATAAAATTGTAATATAATTGAAGTTATTAACAGAATAATACAAATCAAAGTAAAAAACGTGGGGTGCTGGATGTATTAAATATTACAATTACAATCATATTATTGGCAACTATCTATGAGAAGAGAGATTAAAATGAAGTTAAATGTACCTCAAGCATTCTACTTTAAAACTCCTTTACAGAAGATCTAGGAAAGAATTTATTTGTCCTGGCCGTCCTTATAAAGTATAATGTTAGCAAACTATTGCATTGACATCAGTCCTTGATACGTGTACAGAGTTTTGAATTAATTAGATTTCTAGAAATTAGTGAAACATATACTCAATAAGATTCCATGACAAACATACATAGATACAACCTAAACTAATAAAAGCGTGTTGTAAAAATAAGTCACGGGCTTAAATTTCTGAACTACTAAACTAATTACGCAGACGTAAGGTACCGGCAGATTCTAATAGTACCTCATCCTGTACCAGGTGTCGTCAGAGTCGAATAAGGTACCAGAGCCGACTGATGGCGGTATATCCATCCGAAACAGTGGGGCTCAAATGGACAGGGCGATGATGGGCAGCAGCATCCCCGTCACAGAAACTGCGCTCTGCGATTGCCGAACACGCTTGCCCGGCGCGGCAATTATGGGCAAAATTCCCCCTTTCTTGGGGAGGCCTATGGCCATCAGAGTGGAAATCCAATGGCTGTTATGATGAAACTAATTACGTTAGAGATCTATGCAAAGGAAAATTTTGAATCACATTTAAGATAATATTTAATAGAACAAAAACAATTTGTTGCTTAAATACTGAACTAATTATTAAATTGGAATCATCATCAATATTGTTGTATGCAGTTTGATACAAATAAATAGATACATGGAAGTAGTATATTTGTGATTCCTCTGTTGTCTGATATCCGTAACACAAGCGACTTGCCACGGAGTCAGGTCAAAGAATGAGATGTTGTGGCAATTTATTTATTTATTTAAGATTAAAATATATTTGTGTCTAAGTAAGGCGAAATTAATAAATTTAGTTAGGACTTATTTAAAAGATATATATAAAAAATGTTGGTATAAGACGACCGAGGCGAACATGTCTTAACCAGGTAGAAAAGGTAATAAAGAAGGGCCAGGTCAGAAGTACCAAAAATAAACGAGCGTGTATGTATAGACTAATGCGAGTAAGGGAAGCGAGAGAGGTTTGCCAAGACTGTAGCAAGTGGAGATCCATAGTCTCTGCCTAACCCGATGGGACACATCGGGGTGTGATGTATGTATGTATGTATATAAAAAATGTAAAGCATTTATAAATGTATCGTAGTATTCTGTATTGACTGGGGTGATATTCGGTTGGGTGGTTGGCAACACAAAGGCGAACTGTCAAACGAAAGTGTGGTACGTCAGTTCGAGAGTGAAGAAAGCTTATCTTTTTGGATCGAGACTACGAGCTGAGCGGCGTGTTGCTACCGGCGTTTGACTTTACAGTGTTTCGAGAAAAATCCGTCTCTATCTCTGCAATCTCTTTGAATTCTTTTGATTGATAAAGTTTATTAATGAACTGAGTTTTTATCAGCCCAATTTTTTTAATAAATAAAATGGATGATGAACTCTCAAGAGACGAACGCCCACACTCCGACTTAAAAATCTCAATAATATATATATATGTATATAAACACACACACAAATACAGAAATACATCATCATTGTCATCATCAACATACCAGCCTTTAAAAAATAACAAAATTATTATCGTATACATTACACACAAATAAAATATCATTTGTTGTTGAATAAATACAAAATAATACACATATACATAGTAGTAGATTTCTATGAAATAGTTTTAATTAAACTCAACAGATGGCGTCTCTAGCCAATATTGATGTCGCAAACAAGATTTGCTTTCGCACTCATATAAACAAAAATAAAGACCTTTCGATATATTCCTATTTTACCACCTGCGTATTACTTCACTTTAATCAATTATTATGTTATGACTATCTTCTAATAATCTTTAAAACTAAATATCAAAGTAAATTTTGGTGCGAACGTTCACAAATTCAAAGTACTGTAGATAAAAATACCGTCGAAAGCTCTCTTAGTGCAAATACGGAAAAGATGGCACCCGGAAAATGATGGAGTTCAAACAGAATGAATTGATTGGAGCAAAGCGGCGACTCGGAACTATTTATGTATCACTTGATTCGCTGGAGTTCGAGAAAAAATATTACTTTAACAGAAAATAAACAGAAAGATGGTCGGCAACAATTTTTTTTTTATAATTGAACTTTTAATTATCATTTCTTATCCGATTTAGATACAATATATTTACACAACATCTTATAAATTGACCTGCCTCCATGTTAAGTCGCTTAAAGCACAACAGAGAAATCACAATTAAACTTAAATACATACATTTAACACCCAGCACAGAATAAAAATAAATATAATATATATTTTTGTCGTGAGTGAGAATCAAACCCACGACCCTGACGCATAAAGTAGGGTTACTATCTTTAGCGCCATAGGGCCCGTCATGTAGCAATTAGCAATACCATCGACAAAGGATGTATAAACACAGTTTAATAATCTACACAATTTTTATAAATATGCTGTAACTGTTTGTCATTATTATCATATCAGCTATAGAAAGTCCACTGATGGGCCCAGGCCTTCCCAGATAGAGGGCCTTTTTCCCATAATTGTAACGATTGACAAACGTGGTGGCAACCGCAGAGCGCAACTTCGTGATTAGGATGCTGTTCCCCATCCCCACCATGTAGTATTTAAGCTGCGCTGTTTCGGTTAGATATACCGCCACCTGTCGGTTCCGTCACCTCAATCACCTCTTACGACATCTGGTACAGGGGAAGCTTTATTTATTTATATATTACCTAGCTTTATATATTACCCTGCTGGTTCTCCATAGCTTATAAGTAAGCTACACTCATTTTATTATAAAAACAGATACTTATTTCTATATACATATTATTTATTAAATTTCTTTATAAAATTTTAAGCAGTTATTTTAAGATATACAGATTGAAACTACTTTTTTTGAACTTTTGGCGGACGATAAGGAAATATCCCACTCGAATAAGAAAATCAATCTTAGTTAGGTATCAGTAGCTTAATTGGTAATGCAATCCTGAGATAAGGGTCGGGGTCCCACTTATAACCTAGGACGAATTAGTTTTTTTCTAGTTAAATGTGCTTCTATATTTATGTCACCGGTATTTGTCGTTTAGCAGAAATTATAATGGGAAAATATTTTATTGTTTGATTAGTACGAGGTAACCCAAAATCTACTCGACCAATTTAAATAATTCTTTCTTTTACCATTACAAATATACATCTTTACCGAGTATTATAGTCTATATTATATTTCAAAAAATCTAACTATAAATACGGAAAATGGAATTTAAGGAGGCAAGATTTGAACTAATGCTCGTTTGTAACAAATAAAACTAAACACTTCTCGTCTTTTTTCGAATTATTTTACTAATAGACAAACCCTTATCTCCAATGGAGAGAACTGCTTGTTTAGTTTATAGCTTTCGCTTATCACCAACCCCACGGTAATATATGGAAGGAGCCACCGTCCCTACGGCGCCTTGCGGCGCTTTCGGAGACCAGTACCAGTGCAAGCACCAGATGCGGCAGGTCTAACCGATGGACCAGGGCTTATTACTTTTAATGACTATTACCGTGTGGATCGAAGTCTACTCCCTCTTGTCCAGAGAGGTACCGAAGTTGTAGAGTCGCTCACCACCCGTAGTAATCAAAAAATGATCCCTTGCTAGTAATAAAAACTGTACTAATGTATAAATAAAAAAAGTATAAAAAAATTTATTATGAAAAGTGATTATAGCTGTGAGGTACCGGCAGAGTAGAATAATGCCTTTATCTGTATCAGGTATCTTAAAGGCGACTAACATATCAGAACCGACAGATATATCTATCCGAATCAATGTAGCTAAAATGCACAGACTTACACGACTGCCAACAAAGCAATTATGGGCAAAATTACCCTTTTCCTTTTTTCTAGAAGAATTCCCCCTAGAAGTCCACTGCTGAACAAAGGCCTCCCTAAGGCTTTTTTTCAGCACTGGACTTCTAATGGCTGCTATAATGATGATTATTATTATTATTATAAACACAAATCAGTTGTTATACAAAGAATAGGATAATGAATTTTTTGTAAGCCAATATTTAGCACGATCCGATCCTTGAAATTATAGATAAAGTAAAGAGAAAAATATTTGTGACTAATCTCAAATACTACAGCCAGGATTTCACTACAAATTGACTAAAGTAAGGACGACCCTTGCATTGGTTATGGCAGACAAATATTTGCAGCAATTTATTTTAGGTGCTTACCTCTACGACCCGGAACCCAGTCGGCCAAGAACGTGTTGTATATTTGCGAGAACATATAAGCTGTTTGAAGAATAAATGAGGGACATCTCTCTGCTGTGTCTGGAACAAGTTTGTTATGTTTACTGCACCGCGTGGAAATACTTCAAGCTTACAAACATTTTAATAAAAACATAATTCAAAAGAAGAAATGAAGACTACACTTGAATGATCAATGTGGGTACATTGTATTAAAATATATATATTTATTTATAGATTCACTGACTTTGATACCAAACCATTTGAGCTATATTTTAATAACACTATGACGGGCCTGAGGGCGCAGATAATAGGGAACCTATCTATTGCGCCAGGATCGTATATTATAGGTATCAAATACAAATATTCATCGTATGTATATAATTAATATTTGTATTATATTGACCCCTCTCCCCAAGATCCCATGATCTGGTGAAAGCCATTCGCCCGCACCTAGATGCCTGGATCAATCGGCGATATGGAGCTCTTACGTTCCATATGACACAGATGTTGACAGGGCATGGGGCCTTCAGACGTGAGGTGACATCCGCCTACCACCAATGTGGATAGCTAGAAGACACAGCCCAGCATATATGGTTAGTATGCCTGGTTGCAACTGCGCGCCTTACTTGTAACGGCACTGAGATCGAGTTGCACTACACAAAAGGCGTGTATGCGTGCAGTCCCTCCAAGGAGGAACTAGGCTATGAGGCCGTAAAAGAGGCCGCTACAGACTGGGTACCGTGTTGACATGCTACGCAGCTCCAGGTGCCCAGTCCAAATCGCAGTGCGATTGCTGAAGCGGGGTTTCAGGCGGTAGGCGCCGGTTGTATAGTCAGTGAGTCCGTCGCAGCCCTGCATCATTTAATTGCAGGATGGTGCATGAGTATTTCGCCGCTCACAAAAAAAGAAGTAAACTCAGTGCTTACATCCAAATCACCAACGAATATTTATTTTTATATTCATAAAAAATCCCATACATTAGCATGGCTCCGAGATAAGTATTTCAAAACTTGTGATATACATGACGTTAGACGACAGAGTAATCACAATATTACTTTACTGTAGTGATAACATCTCAAATATTCATTATACAAGTGTTTGTCTTGGGCGGGGATCGCGCTCACGACCTTCGGTGCAGAAGCTAGGATCACTTCCTATTAAATCTACTTAATCTGCTTCGACAAAATCATGTTATTTTATGTATGTATGTTGTCATGGAAGCTTAATTTTAATTTTTATAAAGCTTACTAAAAATCCAAATCGCTCACAAGCATACTGTCAACACAGATCCATCACAAAATTGGAAACTATGATTAATAGATTTTTTTTATTTAGATCTTTACTTTCCAAAAACTTAGATACTCAATAACGCACTGGAATCAGCTAATGTTCATGAGTAAATTATTCATTTTCTTTTCATTTAAAAATATAAATTAAGGTACCGATTGAAAAGTTTCTGAATCCGAATCAATCCGAGGAAATTACGAATGAATGAATTATTAAAAAAGTTGTAGAATGATCAAATCTCTCTTCAAATTTGTTTAAAATATGGGATTGAATTGAATCTGAGCGAGCGTATTGCGGAAGTCAATGCGTAATGTAACTTTGAAACTTTAGATTAAATTCATTGTGGGCTCAGTAACATCCGCTTTATTATTTTTTTATGTAGAAATAAATAATATCTTTATTTCCATATACGCCTCTACAGTAAGATCATTTTAATTCCCCATACTAGGCAATGCCTGTTCTGTAGGGAAAATAATCTACTATACTACACTATACAGTTTATCAAAATTTTTAAGGGAATATCTAAACAACTATACATTATAATAATATAATTACACATTAAAAACCTGAGTATGTAAATATATTTGTGTGTCGATGAGTGGGTGTTTGCTGAATACTAGACATACTCGTATGTATATCTTAACTATCCGTACGCACCAACTTACCTAAAGGACAGATTCCAATTCCTATCTTCCTCAAACGAATACTCTGTTGCTCTTAACTCCTTCTCATCGCTCTAGTTTTTTGACAAAGTCTTTTACAGTGACAGTTAGACGACGCTGAAATGAGCTTCCGTTGAATATATATTAATTCCCAAACAAATTAATCCTGAAACGCTTTCTCCGTACTTTATTTACTGATGCTGCTTCTCTAACTTTATAACCCTCTTTATGATGTACGTTATTATATATATATATATATTTTTAATATTACATATGTATTTATTGCGTTTATTAATACAAATATGTATGTAACATTTGTCTTTTTTGTATATATGTCTACACTGTATTTTTTTTTGGTTCGTATAATCGTTGACTGGGAGATAATGCAAACTGGCATTAAGTCCGCCATTTGTACATTTTCCAATAAAGTTTAATATATATATATATTTCACATCGGGTTCCTCGGTTTAGTGCTCAGCGCGTCTTGTGACACGTAGGCCTCTTCCAGTCTAACCATATTCTTACTTGTCTACCTCTTTTTCTTTTCCCTTCTGGTGGTTGCCATTCTGTTAAAATCTGTGTCCATTTTATTTCACTTTCCCTTGTCATATGTCCTACCCATTGTCATTTTAATTGTCTTGTATTATTTATAATGTCTTCCACTTTTGTGTGTGTAATTTCTTCTGCTCTTTTAATGTGACTCCTAGCATTAGGAGTTTAAGAAGGTGTCTGAGTCAATGCCCAGGTTTGACACCCGCATGTTAGGCAAGGCAGTACACACGAGTTGAACACTTTTCTTTTGGCTATCATCGGGAAGTGCTTACTTTTTAATATTTCTTTTAGTAACTAAAATCATTTCCTTGCATTAGCCACTCTTTTCTCGACGTCTATATCTGACTGGTCCTTAAAATATCTATATTAACTATCCACGTATTCAATATTTTCAGCATCTACTTTAATTAAAAATTCTTCGTTGTTCGTTATTATTTTTGTATTTGACTTGTTCATGGCAAGACATTTCTACTTGCATCGGCTAGTTGTTTTAGCATATGTTCGAGCGTTCTTGCATTGTCTGCTACCAAAACCAAATCACCTGCAAACCGTAAATGCCTTAGCCGTTTGCTGTTGATGTATATGCCTGTATTGTCCCTTTGTATGTCTATGGTGTTATGTGTATGTTCATACGTAAATGTTTAGGTACCGCTGGATTTATACATTTATAATATATATAATTGTAAAATGTTTCTGCCCATTCAAGATAAGTTTAGAAAATACGTGTTATATAACCAAGGTAATAACAATACTCTTCATGCTAACGTGAGTTGATGATATTTTACTACACATATATTTGCAGTTAAAATTTTTGCGCAGTTTATTTTATTTACTTGCCTTCATTAAGATCGTTAAAAAGAGAGCCTGTGGCTGGTTTCGTTCAAGTACGTTGCATGTGCTTGACCTGAGCCTATTTCGGACTGTTTTAATAATAGTTATTGTAATATTACAATCGTACAAATCCGTGTGGAAACATAGTTACACGAACACTGTTATTTGGTAGAAGGTTGGAAGAGACTACAGACAGATTTTAATAGAGATCTACTTCTCTATATGACAAGAAATATAAGTATATATGAAAGTAATGCAATTAAAGGAAACCAGAGAGTTATACTTAAATTTAAAATTAAGTAACAATTTCAGTTATAGTGATCAAATATACTTACTAACCCTGTACTTTCACTATGGAAAAGGAAAATTTCAGTGATTTTTGAAATTGTCCCGATTACATGACTACACTCGTATATTGACCTACTTAAATTGATTTTGTGAATTCTGTTAGCCTTTTTATCTGGTTCAGGCATCCAGATTTCGTCAATGTGACATGTAAAGACCCAGACCCCGACACAAATCATTTGTGTCAGTGCGGGAATCGAACCCTTGAGTCTACTTGCGAATTATACCACTGCGCTACAAGGGTCGCTAATTTCAAGCAATGTCACTGCTGTATTAAGCGATGTTGTTTGGTTTCCATTTAAAAAGCTCTTATCATATATCTTCATCATTATCATCATTATACCAGCCATTGGAAGTCCACAGCTGGACATAAACTTCTCCAAAAAAGGAGGTTTTTGCCCATAATTGTCGCGCTGGACAAGCATGCTGGCAATCGCAGGGTGCAGCTATCGCGACGGGAATGAGCTGCACTGTTTCGAATGCATATACCGCCATCTGTCGGTTCTGGTACCTTAATGTATCTTCCTCTATCATGTATCTTAATATTTGCCTTTATTATTCATGTAAAACAATGTTAAGATTTCTCATTTCTGAGTGACGTAACATCCACGAGCTTCCTATGTTCGGTCGGGCCGAGCTTTTAAATGGATCATAAAGGGATTATGCGCTCTCGTACTAAAACCTACAGACTGAGAACGCTTCAGGGCGGATAAGTGACACATGTCTGCTCATTCAGTAAAAGGTTTGTAATAAATACCTACCGCACCACCACCTACAATACATAAGGTATTTTTTGTTGGTACCTCTTTTATACAACGGATCAAAGGCTCTGCAAAAAGCTCCATATTTAACTATGTTTGGCCTGTTATGAAATATCTTCATCATTTTTAAAGCAGCTACAGATTGCCCTCTGCTGGTCATCTACGATGTACATTCGGGTCGAACTTTTTTTTAATTTAAAACGACTTCTGTATTCGACTCTCACCAAACTTAATTTGTACTTCATACGGAAATTATAGCAGCCTGCCATTAGCATCTCCGCTGCCTGTATATTTAGCCGTTACGACTAAACTCACAAATCAACCTTGATGAATTTTGATGTTGTATAAAGATAGACGGACGCTTAAATAACTAAATAGGTAACTTGAAGTCTTGTTTGTCAAAATTAGGTGCTGACATCCTAGGCTCAAATAGGTCACTTAATGACCTATTCATTTTATTGGCTCGTACACAAGTTGTACACAAGGGTCATCGGTCATCAAATTGTAATTGGCAAATCTATACTCATAGATTTTTTTGACGATTTGGAAGTGCCTTTGCTAAGCCTGTTTTAATTAAGATAATAATAATAATATTGAACATAATGAAGATACAATCAATACATATGAATATAAAATACAATCATGTAAGAAGTGATCGTCGGCGGCTGTGCTAGTATTGAACTGTGTCAATTTGATTTTGACTTTGACGTACTAATTATGCGCAGACGAAGTCGCGGACATCGACTAGTCATGCATAAACAAGAAAGCGTTGCTCATATTGTTAAAATGGATAAAATCGGGGGTCGTGTGGACATGTTTACATAGATTAATTATCCTAATTCTTATTACTGAGTCAATAAAGTGGATTTTCCAATGTCCCTTAATTCGGTCGTATGTCATTCGGTCTAGTGGATTTTGGTCTAATGAATTTTCGCTGTAGCTCAAGAAATATTTTATTGGTTTCTCTCGGAATACGGTACTGAGAATTCGAATTGAACATGATGTTATCGTCCGCTGAATGGATTGATTAAATTGATAAATTGGATATTTCCAGTCTCATGTCCCTTATTCATCTTTGTTAATGCGAGTCGATAGAATCAGAAATGAGAGAGAGAATTTTTTTTTTACATGTTTACAACTTTTTCTTCGAAAAATAGCACTGTGACTGATATCTATAAAGGTAGACGACGATTTCTTCTAATTCGTTATAATTTTCTTTTGCCAAACAGCAGTGTTCTATTTAAAATAATAGATAAAGGCAGTGAAACTTAGTAATTTTAGTGACATAATGTCTTCAACCAAACGGTTGGCAACGCGCTACTGACATCTTTGTGATGTATGAATACAAGTAAATCTACAAAAATTAAATGTTGTAACGAATAAACTTAAAAACTTTTGTGATTTAAAAAAAATATATTACTGTTGGAATATATCAGCGTAATGCATAAGTTATTCTACCCCCGTATTCTATAGGGAACGAGAACTATAGCCTGTGGTACAGTTTATCGTCATATACATTTATACAGCCGATATGAATTTTAAGTGGCAATGGGCAGGCCAAATAATACACAAGTCTCATAACTGTTAGACCCATCATCATCCTAGCAACGGCCATTGCTGGACATAAACCTCCCCAAGTGGGGACGAATTTGCCTATAATTTCCGTGCTAAGCAAGCAGTCGTGGCAGTCGCAATGTGTAGTTTTGCGATGGAAATGTGGCTGCCAATCTGTCGGTTCCAGTACCTCGGTCGCTTTTTTCTATACCTGGTACAGGGGGGAGGCGGGTACTATTGGGGGCAAGAGGATTGGCGTCAGCAGAACGTGCAGCTCAGCCCGAAGTCCAGTGACTTACCTTTAATAATATAATTAATGAATAGTTTGCAATTATATTTGCTACACACTTCGAATCAGTATCATTATTCTTAGCTAGTTATATTTCTAATGTAATTTTTCTATTTCAATTAAATGTAATTAAATAAAATTTTATTTTTGTTGTAATCCTCCGGCTGCAGCAAACGTAATTGAAGGAAAAATATGTAGGATGTCAATACTTATGGTATTGTTTTTCTCACAGGAATACAGCGCAAGTCATTCTTGCTCGTAAGGAATATGTGGACAGTAACATAACTCCAACATACAATATATCACCGACTAACTTTCTGCTCTCAAATCTATCGTATCCCCGAAGTCCCTCTTGTTGTTCTATGAAAAAATCAATGTCGCCAGCTAAACAGCGCACAAACGTTGATTCCATAGGGAAAAAAAAATATATCCCGCGGGCAGAGGTTTTTGGGTTATAATTAGCCTGTATTACTCCAAACTATGATCACTAAATTTAATTTATCAATCTCATCTTTACAGCCATTTCCGCGCATAGAGTTACAAACATACATCCAGATATCAATAATTACAAATTTTCGCATTTAAGATATTAGTCAGGATGGAAATCAAGCATACTTATGCCTGATTGACACATAGCCTCAATCTGTCCTCTTTTGCTATATTAAACTGCTTTCCCCAATGATGGCCGCCCGAGCCGAGGTCGAGCCCTAGAGGCATTGATCCCGTTCAGACCTCGCGAGCCCTGCGGGGGCGACCGTAGTCGCCGCGAGGCACGCAGATGTATACGGGCACGGGGTCACCCACTGATGAGTGGCCCCACCCTCTTGTTTAATGGCCTCTTAAATTGACGTCTGAGTAGTCCAGCAATATGTTCGTATCCCTGCTCCAGCCGCTGCCGGAAATATTGCCCTAATTACTTGTTGCAGCAACACCGATGCGAGTGTTCACATTCTCCCCTTGTACTTCTTGACCGAGCGTCTTCAACAATGGCTGACGTCGAACACCAACTGAGTGGGAAGGCTAAATATAAAAGGGCATTGCCGCTCGCGCTGCCCGCTCTTTGATGTCAGCACGAAAAACCGACAATCAAAGGAATTGCCGTGCAGCGCGATTAGCAGAAGCAGTAGTATAAGAAGTATCGCATTTCCACTCACAGTCTGCCCACTTGCCCCCTGCTTACTGCTCATGCTGTAAATCCCGCTTAAGATATCACTTTACACTTCAAACCGTACCTATTTTATGCGATATTATTCTTGGGTTCGGCCTTCATCCGGTACAAACATGTGTGTCTTGAACATTTACGTCCATTTCGTGTCTGGTTTTATTTATACAAAATACAAAAAAATCTTTATTAGTCATTAAAAGTAACTTTTAGATTGTGTGATTCTCTTCTTTTAAGATTAAAAACTATTACATTAAATTATATATGTATAAATTTTATTATATTTATAAATTATGTTTGAATTCCTCTGTGGTGTGGTTTCCGTGACACAAGTCCTTGATGCTCAAAGTCTCGTCCCGTGTCCTGTCAACTTATCTCAGAGTCAGGTCAATGTTTGTATAAAAAAGAGTTCGTTTGCTATGCTTATCGTCCACGTGATAGTAAGTGGCACCGCAGCCTATAGACGCTCGTAATATCACAAGGATATCACTAGCTAATTGTCAACTTTGTGACATGAAAATATTATGTTATATTACCCAGTAGTTTCACTGCTATTTAAAGATAGAAATAGGTGAGAGTGAGGTAATGCAGACATTTTTTCCCATAACATCTCATACCTACCAATATATATCTCTATATCTGACTCTGTGGTATCTTACGGGCGCCAGACAACAGAGGATTCACAAATAATACATATATTTAACAGCCAGATACAGAACAAACACAAATATCATCATATGAATATTCAGAGGGAATTGAACCCACGAACCCACGGCGCACAAGGGAGGATCACTGCCATCTGCGCCATCATACATGTCCGCCTCACGTGTCTCTAATAGGCTTGTTTCCAATTTTCGCAAAACTATTTAAATAGCTTCTAAATAATTTAAGGATCACCCTCCCTATCATTTTTCGTCATAAATCTCTTTACTTTTTATGTATTTAATTTTTTTCTATTTTTCTTAAAAAATGGCCAAAAAACGCTCGATCACGTGACTGTGACGTCACTATACATTATGTTCCTTTACATTTTAACGCACACCAATATACTGACCAATTGATTTTAAAATTTTATTGGTGTATTTTTATAATAAAGATACAAAAAACATATATTTAAACATTTGAGTATCACGATTTTGTTTCTTTTAATGAGCACAAAAATAAAATATCTTAAATGTTCAGAGCTTTGAATGCGGTAAAATGAAACGGTGCAATGAAGTGTCAATGTCAAACGTAAAGTTTGTGTTAATACGAGTTTGAGGCAAAGGTTTGAGGTTATGTTTGTGTCAGCGTTGGAAAACACTTGTTGATGTTTCAAAAAACTTAATTAAATAAACTATCAGCTTTCATAAATCCTTTCTCCATAATTCTTTATTAACTGTCTATCGCTCAAATACAAAATTAACAAACTTATATATTATATACGAAGTAAACAAAACAACTCATGTATCCTCAGTTTTCTGGTTAGGTACCTGTCAATGTCAAATACTTGTCACTATCAAATGTAAAGTGACGTCATCAGTCTCTAATCGGCGCCACTCGCCATTTTAAATGGCGTGACGTAATAGGCGATAAACTTAAATTTCATAAATTATTAAAAAATTATGTGGTTAGTTATAAATAATAAAATATAGCTTATCGTGTTTCTAGTTTTGTGAACTTTCGGTGTAATTATCTACTTTTAATTGAGTGAATACTGGGAAACAAACCTATTATCACTATGTTCTGTTTCTAGTTATATTAAATAATAAATATACTGTTACAGTCACTATAAAAACCGTATTCCTCTAAAACCCCACGAGAACAGAACAATGCCGGCAGTCATTGTTGATAAATAAGAGGAAAAGCTCCAACGGTCGATTACACAATACGATCGTTGTGTTGTAAACTGTTACTCTCAAGGGAGTCTGTCCAATTTCAAATGAAAACATCAGTCTACTTACACTCTGTAAATATCTACAGAACTAATGTAAAACGTGTTTTTGCTTTCATCGGTTCCCGCACAAACTATAAACAGTCACGTATTGGATTGTTACGAACAAAGTACGCATTCTATTCAAAACATTTCGAAAGTCACAGTGGATGTTTTTTAGTTCCATTGCGACTGTTAGCGCCGCATCGGTGTACATGGAAGTAAAAATTTTGTGGAGTCTATGTTCCTACACATGTATTAGTAATTATCATATCTACTGTTAGGCTTTTCTTGACTTATATGTAAATAGTGCATCTTATAGCTATTTTCATTGGATTTAGAAAGACCTCATACAAAAGGTCATCTGCATTGGTACTTCACCCTCAATTATTTCTACCGCCAAATAGCAGTGTTCGCAATGCTGTGTTCCGGTGTGAAAAGGAAAAGAGGTAGTGTATTTACTGGGTAATGTGGCATAATATCGTTCAGTCACAGGGTTGGCAACGCGTTAGTGATATCCTGGTGATATTACGAGCGTCTATAGGCTGCCGTGACGCTTACTATCACGCGGACTGTATGCTTGGTTGTCAACCTGGTCTAATAAAAAAAGTCGTCTTTCTTTGTATGGTATGCATTCTGGTATATGTACATTCATTCATTCATACGCATTCTTTTTTAAATTCTTCCTCTTCATCAGATGCCTCTCGGTTTTTTTTGCAGATCTTGGCTAAGGCCGTCAATTTTTGATCTAGAAATTTCATAAAATTGGAAGTCACTTAGCTTCCTTTCGAGACTATTCAAAATAATCCTAACTTACAAACTTGGCTTGGAAGAAGATATATATATTAAGTATCAAAGAGACGTCTCATTTTAAGTTGGTCTATTGGTTAGCCTTTATAATTTTGTGTCACCAGAAGATTGCAATCTCGTCGTCACCGACACCAAGTAGGTTGAAAAGGGAGAATTTCGCTGAGCAAGCGTGGAGGCGATAACAGAACTCAGAGCTAAGATTTGCGAAGAAGATGCTGCTGTCAATCTCAGCCCTATTTTATGCTATTCATCATACCAGCCATCGGAAGTCCACTGCTAGACATAAGCCTCTCCAAGAAAAGAGGTTTTTTGCCCATAAGCACAGCTTTCGCGACGCGGATGGTGCTGCCCATCCCTACCCTGTCGGTTCTGGTACCTTAGTCGCCTCTTGCAACACCTGGTGCCGTGGGAGGTGCTATTCAACTCTGCCGGTACCTCACGGCAATTTTTATTTCATGCTTTTGAGCTTCCATCTGTTGCGGCCATCTGTTGGTTACGGTATCCCTTTCACCCTTAACGGCCTGGCACAGAATGAAACTTGATGGTGTTATTTCAGATCTTGTCGATAATCCAATTAAAACATGATTACAGTATGAAGACCGATTTTTTATTATATATATTTAACCTTAATAATTTATTACTCTGTATGAAGGGGTAATTGCGTCATGACCTAATTGAACTAGCCTAAGTATGCAGATTTGTATATTACAGACAGGTTGTAATTTATAAGGAGGCGCGAGTTTACTCTATCGATAATCCACGTAACTTTATTATAATTACAGAACAACTATTTTTCATACAGAAATCAATGCACATAAATAAAATTGGATTGACTGTATGTAATATTAAAATAACCGCTTTTAACTAAAAACAATGCATACCACTATATAACAATTCTTAAATTATTTATCTGTCTGTTTATTTGAGGTAGTCTCTGGAACAGCTGGGCTGATTATGATGGGATTCAGTCGCAGATGGCTGATAAAATAAGGCGTTACTAAAGATATACTTTAGTTTAAATATTTTGCTAATAATTTTGTATTTTTTAAATTATATTCTCTCGTAAGTGAATTAATGTAATTCGTGTAACAATGCCCTTTCTGTAATACCTCTTTTAACTGGTTAAGATATGTTCGTTTAGGTCGTCCTATACCAACTCTTCTAATCACTTCCAATTGTGCACTTTCATCCATCCTTTCTACATGTCCAAACCATCTTAACATTCCTTTCTCCATGGTTGGCACAACATCATCTCTACACCACATCGATCTCTTATTACACTATTCTGTAATCTATTTCTCTAACTCACACTATACATACTTCGAACTGCTTTAAATTAAATATAATTAAATCTAATTACAATTTCAATGGGTCCAAAATTCAAACCGGAGGTCGCAATGAGATCGCAGCTTATTAGCATCCCCATAGGTACTTTTTACCCTACTTTTTAGCGTAGATCGTCCACTGCTGGATATACCCCAAGAGATAAAATAACGGTATAGGATTTTATTTTGACGAAATCAAGAACATGAAATTGACTAGATATCGATTTAACGATTCAAGCAGATTTATTTAGGTTTATTATGAGGATATCGAACTCAGATTCCCAAACTTTTATTAATAATGTATGCCACAAGATTAAATTAACTAAAACATTTATTTTTTTATTTTTACATGAATATTAGACAGAGTTAAAGAGCGTAAATTGTAAATACAGTGGAATCAGCTTAAAATTACCTCGAAGAGAAGGGAAGTGACAAATTGGTCATTTAAAGCGGAAGTCATAGCATTTCTGTTAGTCATTTTTGCTCGGCGTTTCGTTTAATAAAGGAGACACATAACAAAGCGTATGTGAATAATGAAAATAAATTGAAAAAAACGAGGCACGCGTTCGCCCAACGTAGTTGCAACAAGAGAAGGGGGTATGATTTGACACGTAAATAAGAGATGTTAGGAATCAAGTCAGTCATTATATCTTGAGATCGTTTCTTAAAATGAGTCATGAACAAGCAACATGTCAATATATCCGGCATTAGTGAAGTCATTATATATTTATTTAACTTTATTGCACAAAATATTACAAAATGCACAAATGGCGGACTTAATGTATATCCGTTGGCATTATTTCCCAGTCAACCATTATACGAAACAGAAAAAAATATATAGTGGTGTAGACAATATATATACAAAAAAGATAAACGTTACCTACAAACATATTTGTATAAATAAACGCAATAAATACATATGATATAAAAATATATATAAAATAACGTACATCAGAAATAGGGTTATAAAGTTAGAAAAGCAGCATCAGTAAATAAAGTACGGAGAAAGCTTTTCAGGATAAATTTATTTGGGAATAGCTTAATATTTAACGGAATATATGACCAAGTTGCTAAATATTTCGTATGTACACGAAACTTTACACATACTTACTTCATCCTAAGCGTTTTCTCAATAAAGGCGGGGTCATAAAGTCAGTCACTAGAACCGAAGATCGCTTCTTAAAATAGCTCATAACAAGCGATATGTCAAAATATCCGGCACAAGTGAAGTCATTATTTCCGACCAAGTTGCTAAACATTTTGTGTGTAAACCAAACTTTACACATACTTACTTCATCCTAAGCGGTTGGCCAATATAGGCGGAGTCGTAATAAACGGATCAATCTACTGTTAGTACTTTTTGTTCAACGCATAACTCTTTTGCCTGTTTTCGGTAAAATTTGCAACTCCATCTTTATACAGAAAACCAACTGCATCGTACAAATATCATAAACGTGAAAGGATGAAATGACGTGTGACTGTAAGTTTGCATGCAAAAATTGCTAAATGGATTTTAATGAAACTACGCAATTATATAGCATATATATCAGAATAATATATACATTTCACTGGCGGTGAGCTATAATATCCTGAAGTAAATTAGTCTAATTTTATTATTTATTATTGGTACGGAAACGAGAACTAAGTGGCTGAAACCGCAAGGTGCTGATAGTATAAAATATTTTACTTTGTGCAAAAACCACCATATATTATCGAAGTATGTATGGTGTGAGTTTGAGAGATAAATTGAAGAACAGCATGATAAGAGATCAATGTGGTGCGGTGATTATGAAAGTATATCCCCTACACAAATATATAGAACGGAAGTGTAATAATAATAAAAATACTAAACAAGGGACATGAGATAAATAGCGAAATATCGGAAGAAAGTTTGAGTGCCGCTGTCCTATATAATTGGAGGGAGTCAACGTAAAGGAGGCAATTAAGTGTTAATTCCCAAAGCGGAGGTCTAACAAACCTTGTCGGCTTGCGATAGTCTTCAGAAGAGATCATACGCAGGCCAAATTTCCGAGTAACGCTTTATACAGGGACATGGTGGCGTAATTAATTATTGACATATATATAATACTTGTAGATATGCTTGCAATGTCTATTTATTTGAAGTGTAATTAACTAAATTAATAAATAACAAACTCTATACTTGTATACTTTTTGTATACATACTAGGTCGTCAAAGCAGTAGTTAGTACGCGTGATACTAACCGTCACCGCAGCCTATAGACGCTCGTAATATCACAAGCATGGTTCTACTTTCAATCGTCATACTTTTTATGTAATAATATTGAATTGCAGAAACTTAATTTAATCGAAAATATTTTGGCATAATTTTGCAAGGCAGAATCATCTTTAGGTATATGTTCGATGTCCAATCCAATAATGCAAAAGCAGAATTTTCATACGCAGAAACTTTGCATTTAGAATCATCCTTAGGCATACTTTTCTTTTCCGTAATATGAAAAAGCATAATCATCTTAGCTCACACAAAAAAAAAATTGGTTGAAAACACTTTGAAGGGTGAGGTAGTGAAGTTAATGGGTAATGTGATAAGTAAAATCAAAAGGTTGGCTTCGTGCTAGTGATATCCTTGGGATATTACGAGTATCTATAGGCTGCAGTGACACTTGCTATCATGCGAATTTGACTAGCGAATTGTCAACCTGTTGTCAAAAAATTGTCATCGATTATGTTGGGTCAATCACATTCAGTCAAAACTTCAATCTAGTATCTGATAAAGAGTGCTCTGTCCAAGTAAAACGTGTTTTTACAAATTCGCTAACTACTACCTGACTATATTTCTAAAATAATAAGTTGCTTAAGTAACTCCCTCACATCAGCGAATTGCCAAGCTGAAGTGGCAGTGGGCAGAGCACATAGTACGATGAACCTAAGGCAGATGGGGAAGAAGGTGCTCAAGTGGCGTCCAGGTACTGAAAAGTGCAGCGTAGGACGATTCCCCACCAGATAAACGGACTGGTTCGATTCCTACCCAGAGCTATACCTACTCAAATATTTATATGATGATATTTGTGTTTGTTCTGTGTCTGGTTGTTATATATATATTTAAGTAGTATCTGTGATTCCTCTATTGTCTGGCGTCCGTAACACAAGGGCTTTCAGCGACTTACCATAGAGTCAGGTCAATGTATCAGATGTTGTGTGTATTTATTATTATTATTATTATCTTATAATTCAATAAATAATAAGACTCTCTTACACTGTTGTTTTGCATAAGAACTAGCTTTTTCCCGCGTTTCCATCGCTCTTGTTGGAGCTTTAACGCAATTAAATGTAGCCTACGTCTTGCTCTCGCTACTTCATTATTTTCAGGCTGTTACTACTTAGGAACCTTCGAGAACAGAATCTATTATCTTCTGAAGGCCGGCAACACACTGATGATTAATTTTGTATTGAAGGTTGTATGGATGCTAATCAGTTGACTCTTTAGCGTGTTTGTTCGCCATAATATCAATAAATAAATAAAATTTAAAAATGAGGATTGAAGCAACGCGTCCCTATAATACCCCAGTGATATTACGAGCGTCTACAGGCTGCAGTGACGCTAACTATCACGCGGACTGTATGCTTGTTTGTCGACCTGGTCTAATAAATGAGCTGAAGTCGCAAAAACAAAACAAACAGACTCTATAATAATACTGTAGATTCATATTACATGATATTTATGAGTACACCCTTTACTTATCTGTTGGAAGGCAATTACTATCGTCGTCTAGATGAGTCTATCGAGTCTCACCATCAAAGGGTAATTGCTTGAACACGTGTATTCCGATATTTGCCCGAGACGCACACAATACCTATTCAAAACACGCACATTTCTACTAGATTTTCACAAATAGGCTTATTAATATAATGAAGCTTCAATGTCGTGTACATCTATCACTATCTGACTATTAAGAAGCAAATAAAGTTTCATTTTTATCAAAAGAAGCAATAAAATGGTATTAAATAATATTAAGAAAGAACAGTGTACAAAAGAAATCACATGAGGTAGACCTCATGTCGTCGTCTTCATTGGTACGTCACTCTCACCTATTTCTACCGCCAAACAGTCGCATTGCATAATATTCTCAAGTCACAAAGTCGTCAGCAACTTGTATATATATATATATAACACAAGTAGTTGTTAAATGTTTGGACAAAGTGGGTGGGAAGGTAAAGTAAAATTATAATGATAATGGGATTAGAAAAGTTTAATAGTGCCTAAAACTTATAGACACCGGCGTTTCTGTAAAAAGCATGGTGTTTTCTGATTAATTATTTAATATGAATAAAGTTATGTTTATATTAATGATATATTGGAGCGGAAAACCTTGGAAGTCTCATTACCCAAAAAGCTATACGTAGCGGAAGAACCAACGGCCGATGACTTAGCAGGTTTCTGGGACGGAGACCACGCCCCGGCAAGTGCAGCATACGACATCCACCCGGTAAATAGATACCGCGTTATTGTGCTGAATGCAACGGCTGGATTCAATTGGTCCAATTGGAAAATTCTTGCAGAGACCGATGTCTACCAAAGGACGTTTTACGGTTAATAAATTAATGATAAATTTATCGTAACTTTCCAAAACCTCTACCCACGCTAAATAATCACATCTAAAATTATCAATTGCTAAAATCAAAATTGAAACTCAAACATCTTCCTATTGATAATGTTTATCTTCATAAACTGTTATAATTCATTTTTGTAAATAATAATTTAAATAAAATATAATACATTTTTTAAATAATAATCAAGCGATCGAAGAGACGAATTCCTGTTTTTTCTTTATATTACCTGTGATAAATACAAGCATAAAAATTATCCGTCAAATAAAACGAAGGGAAATAAAAGAAAAAATGATTATTTTAATCAATACTTTTTACATAGAGAACAAAATAGAACCGCCGCAATAGAAATGAAAAGAAAATTAATAAATGTTTTTAGTCACATTAGATTTACGAAATCTGTTTTAAAAAAATACCATTTCTTCTTTAAATAATATGAGAACCCTCGCCACCATTCAGCGTCGTCTTCTTAAAGTCCACACCGCATTATATCCTCGTTAAAAAGTCGTTAATTAAATTCGCTGAACCAGTAAATGTGAAAAACACCGTTTTACTAAGCAACTTTTTAACATTGGATTGGAGAGGAACATTAAACTAGTTTGGCAATGAAGAACTGAAAAAAAATGTGCTAGAAAAGTGATATCTATAAATGTAAGTAAATGGAGGAGTTTGTAAAAATGGAATTAGAAAAGCATTATCATTATTATATAATTCGTAGGACATCCACTATTTGACAACGATGGGAAACTTGTTCCTACATTTCAACGATTCATTTATTTTATATATATAGATTTATTTATATAGAAATGAGAATCGACACAATCTATGTCTGCTTATTCAGATGGTAAATAGGTATGATGTATGTTTCTTTTTAACAGACGTTAACGACAGAGTTTATAGAATCTGGAAAATTAAAAGCAATATCGTTGTACAGCGTCTGGGTTTACATCAAAGAGATCCAATTAATAAAGCGTATACATACATTGATCGGCCAGACTCAATCATGGAAAACATCCGCGTTTCTTTTGATGTGTCTATCGATGAGTGATCTCGACTATTTGACGTGATTGTGCTTCATTCAAGATCACATTTTATATACAGAGCTATTGGAAATCCTAAGTATCGAATTTATCAGGAATAATCTTGTTATAGCTCGGATACATTTAAATTAACACTTAATACACTGTTTTATGAAAGCAGAGATATACGTCATTATAATAAAGTTTTAACTAATTGAATCCTATAATACGTTCCTAATACATACAAACTTGTGGTGAAAGGTATTCAATAATTATAAATGTTATCTCTAGCTTGCAAAAGTAAACATTACAAACAGCTATTAAGGAATCAGTTTTAGATGATTATATATAATGGTTACCGATTATATAATGGTGACCGATAGATATCCATATATTATAATTTACGTATAATTCTGTTACTATATACATATATATATATTGCTAGTCTGTATAGCCCGCATTTTTGGGCAAAGCGATATATGAAATGTATGCTATAGGCACGAATGCGGGAGAGCTGTTTTCAATAGTCGATATAGCCCGCATTTAGGGGCCAGAGATTCATAAAATTTATGTCACAATACATGGCATGCAGAGAGTTGTTTTCACAAGTCAATATCGCTCGTATTCGGAGTGTGAGACAAACGTATGCCATACACGTGACTTCATTATTCGATTCCCCACAAGCCACGCGACGATCAACGGTATCCAAATTTGGTTTTTATTAGTCGTTAGCCCTCATTTATATCGACTGAGTTATCGACAAATGAAAATAAGCCTCGTCAATTTATTTTATTACCAGCAGTCCTTACTGTTCAATAAGCATACAGGGGGTCCCTGAATCGATTAAAAGTAACACTTGGTAGATTAGTACGATAGTAGCAAAATTTACAGGTTACTATTGCTACTATCAAGAAATCGATAGAAAAAAGTAAGAAAGAAAACATCTATACTCGATAAAAAAAACAAACATCTACAATTACTGTACACAATAACACGATAACGAGCACCTTTTGTTGGATTCTCTAGGAAAGGTATATTTAACAGTGGACATCTTTAATGTTAAACAAGATCTCAGAAAAAAAATCGTTTCGTGCCCCCTGTAAGACCTATAGAAAAGTCAAGCTTCAATTTACGTATTCGAACATGAATAATACATATATGGAGACAGAAATAAAAACACATGTATCACAAAAATATAATACTCTTTTATCGCTGGATCACATAATTCGATATAAATAACTACACATCTTTAAATATCCCTCACAAGTAGAGACACAAAATGCTACCGACCGTTGCCCTCTATTTCAACTCCTTTATTAGGTACAATTAATTACTGTAGTCACGAGTTACTTTGATACTAAAAAGTAACGGCCAATTATAAATTACAACAAACAGCAACATTATCCAGATAATCTTTAATGTGTATACACTTTAACAAGTCCATACAAAGTTATACTTTTAGTTTGAGTATGAAGGATTTTAAAATACATATTAATGCTTTTTGAGAAGGCCAGAGTTACCCATTAGGATTAAAGTAACCTACTGTATCAGCAATCTTTGCATTTGTGATCTCAACGGAGATGCAATGAAAATTCTAAGTTACCTTGCTAATAATAAAACTAAACAATAATCAAGAAGTAAAACAGGCTAATTAAAAATAATATCGTAAAGAAATTGAAGCGAAATAAAATACAAGAATTAGTAGGTATACTAAAATGAAAGCAGAAACATTTAAATGTCAAATATATAGAAAATAATTTTGTGTAATTTTAAAATAAGGCAACTAAAATTTGACTTCGTGTAATAAATTTAGAATATTTTATAAGTATACTGCTTTTAATATTTTTTTCAATATACACTTGACTTAATTTCAACAGTATTTTAAATCTTCTTTTGTTATACAGTACTACTTACAGTATTATTGAGAGTCTATTTTTTAGTTGGATATAATTTAATATACTCGTATTCTGAAAAGGTTGATAAACTTGAGAAATTATACTGAAATTCTAGGATTGGAAGTCAAATGATCGGTATTTTATTTTCTTTTATTATTCATTTCCACAAATATATTTTCTACAATTCCCGAATAGAGTTACCCCAAATAAATCGAAACAGTGCTCGTAGTAACTTTTACAAAACTCGAGTTTATTTATTGAGAAAATTACGTTATAAATAGACATCGTTCCAAAGTATAAAGAAGACCGTGAAGCGATTGATAAAGAAACCATTTGTGAAACAAATGTACAAATATTTAGGTAATATTTTTTATAAATACATGAAGATTACAGCGTCTATGTTTTTTGTTATTATTTTGGCATGTGGTTTAGTTATAAACATATAATTATGAATGTACTATTCTATACCATTTTCTATATAAAGTATTATTGAAATCAAACCATATATTCTTCATAATTTCCAACCACCGTGATATTTTTCAAAAGTTATATTAAATCAGATGTACGAGTCTCTGAATATATGGCATTCGTGCCTTTACGCACTGAACATAAAAATACAGTAAAAATATAAATGTGTAAATCACTATCCATCAGGTTCCATAAATTGTTTATCCAATATGGACCACATCCACTATGTCATGTGATAGAACCCAAAATGCGTGTTTGGGACGGGGTTATGTCATTGCTTCCCCAGCAAGTCCTCCAACAAATCCTGATTACTCATGCTCGAATCGTCAAGCAAAGTTGTCTTGGAGTCTATCCTAGAATTCCTCCTTCCAGAAACGGACCTCTTCCTATTATTAGGTACATTATCATTAAAAACTTGTTCAGTCAACATTTTGAAATTATTGTTCAATTCTGTGAAAGCCTCTTCAGGAATCTCGCCTTTGGAGTTAACAAATTCATTGATCTTATCTACTGCTTGCAACTGCTGTACGAGTTTATCGCTCTCAAATCTTGAACTGTTGAATTGTTGCACGTGTTTCTCTATAAGTTTGTTACTATTTTCAATTTCCTGGACTATATTTTTACAGTACTTTTCAACAGGTTTTCCTGAGAGTTTACGCTCTAGTGTACTATTTTCCCTTTTTACTCTCTGGTCACTGTTGCTTATTATTACCGTCGAAGAAGTATCTTCCACTGTGACGCCTTCAAAGAATGAAACGTTAGAATTTCTTCTACCTTTAGATCTCGGACGTTCAACATCATCTGAATCTAATATCTCCTCTACTATGGATTCTTCTGTCGATTTTCTTCTTAGAGCACTGGGTTTGCGAGATGGAGTTTCATCACTCCTTAATTTATTTAAAAGATCAGCCTTAAGAACTTCAATTTTCTTTTGGACTTCATCGGGTGAAGAGTCTTTGAATTCTGTATCTTCATCAAAAATAGCTAAGTCAGCCATACCATCTTGAACAGTTTTAGCCAATTCAAGTATCTCATCTGAGCCTTTAGAGCTCTTTCTGGTGTGATTAGGAGTCGACCTTTGTGTAGTGCTGGTAGAATTTGTGCGACTTCTCGCGTATCGAGAACGGGGCTCAGTGGAAGAAGAAGTATCTTCTTCGTGTGACAAAGAACTGCTTATATTACGAGAGTTCTCACAAAGTTTAGCTAAGATATTTTGATCTATCTGAAAATAATATGCAGAAATAAATAATGATTACATAGCAAAACATATAGCAAGTCTAGAACACAAATCATTTAATATTAAAATGCTTGAAAAGCCATTGAAATGTAGATCTACTAAAAAATGACAGCAAATTTTTTCGAAATATACACATAAAATGTTCAGAATTTGCGAATGGCTTCCCATGCTATACACTTCAACATTAGAAGCAAACCGTAAATATATGTCTAAGTACTCAAATATTTAAATACCATGGATCTTTCTTCAGTTCTAGCAGTCTCCTGTCCAAATTTAGTCTTGCTGATTGGTCTTGCGCTGGCCATAGAAGGTGGTTTAGTTGGAGACTTCAAATTTCTGCTAGCAGCAGTACTAAGCATCTTTTCTTTCATCTAGAAGATACATACATCACCATCAGAATAACGCTTTTATATAATGATGTTGAAAAATCATTCATGAACTTTATCCCAGCAACAGAATAAAGATACATATTCATTATGGATTTATTATTAACGATTTGTTTTATCTAAATTATTTTATACTTAGTAAAAGCCATGTTTAATTAGTGCGCTACGTTGAGAGCACTCTTAGAGTTGAGTACTCAAAACGATTAGTCCATCATGGACCTCTTCGACGTTCTCACCTCAATTATGGTGGATAGCTTGTCAGCATTCCCTATAGCCAATTCGAGGTCATGCCTCGTATCCTTGTGCTTGTTGATCTCGTTTTGCAGCTGGTGCTTGAAGTTCTTGGCTTCGAGCACTATGCGCCTCTGGAGCATGTTGATAGTCTCACTCTGCTGTTGGACTCTTAATGTCATGTCGGTCACTTGGTTATGCAATTTCTCGCGTTCTAAAAGATTCCTGAAAAATGTAATTTAATTATGACGTAGTTTTGTAATAGTGAAATTTAACTAAAGAAGTAAAAAGTAATTAATAAAACAAAAGATTAACGGGCAAGACTTTCATCAAAGTAGAATCTTTAATAGATACATGTATTATATATTATATAAAATAGATTATTAAATATTGAAAAAATAATTTCATCATTTGTGTGCCCTTCAATAAGCAATTATTTGTTATTGTTTTCTTCATTTAAGTATGCCGATGTGTAATTCAAAGAGGGAGCGTAATGGTTTTATAATCTAATAAATCTATTTCTTGTGCATATTGTATGAAAGAAATAGCGTTAATCACTTCTTCTCTTCATAAAGCTTATTTTTGTAAATTTTATATTCATTTTTTTCGAGCAATTTCCTTAAAAATTGTTACAAAATTTTTGCTTCACTTTTTAACATATACATTCTTTAGATTAAGTGTGAGCGCACTGTTCAATATTTTTGCAAAAAAATTAAACACAACTGCCTGTACACTATACTATAGGTGTAATTTGTCCATTGACTGTGTTCCTATTACTAGTAATACTCACCTATCCTTGCTTAAATCCAACAGATGCTGATGTTCGTCCCTCAGTTGTTGTAGTTGCATGTCTCTCTCCTTCAGTTTCTGCGACACCTCTTTAAACTGCTGCTTCAGTTGCTTATATTTACCATGCTGGATCCTCATCTCCTCTGTGTGGGAATTCAGCACTTGTGGTAGCTCGGCGTTCGAATTCTCGTACCTGTTCAGTTACCAACAGTTCATTTGGGTGTACCGAGACAGGATATAGATTTGTATCTTAATTTTAATAAAATTTTCTAAAAAGTGTTTTCGAACTATGTAGCGGCTAACACGATCATCTTCAAGCGATATACATCATCGTCTTTTTAGCCGAGTTGGATATCCACTCTTGGAAATAGTCTTTCCCAAGAAGCGGAGTTCCGCGCATAAATGCGTTGACTCCTTACGACACCTGGTTCATGAGGAAGTAGTGTTCTACTCTTCCAGTATGCCACAGCTAATAATATCCAGAAGCAATCACATTTAATTACCTAATGAAATTAAAACACCTAAGACTTATTTGTAACCGATAAATTTGAATATATAATGTCAGAATATAAACTCCCACAACATCTCGCACATTAACCTGATCCCGTGATAAGTTGCTTAAAGCACTTGTATTACGGACATCAGACAACAGAGGAATCACAAATAAACTACTTACATAAATATATTTAACACCCAGACACAGAACAAATTATTTATTTATTATTAACAAAATTATACGGGTTATCCACATTACACAATTATGAAGTTGTTTCAATAATTAAATTATTCTACATCGAGCTTAATTATAAATGATTTGACGTTGTCGACAAATACATCAAAGTTCGGGTGACACATAAGGAGTGTGTTAAGTGCCAGCTGCATGCGGCATAAAGGTGATGATTATATCAGCATATAAATATTTGTCCTGGGTGGGGATCGACCCCACGACCTTTGGCGCACAAGACAGGGTCACTACCATCTGCGCAATCAGGCCCGTCAGTATAATATAATATTTAGTATTGTATTTCAAAATAAAGTTTAAGATAAACCTTGAATCCATACAACGTTCAATCTTTAAATATTCATATAAAGACCAATACTTTGCCTTGAAATACGGAACCACGTATAAACTAATTTCCACGTCCACGACATCTTTCGATTATAGTGACGTAAGAAGGAGCAGGAGGGAAGGGTGAGAGGGACAGATACTATTCTACTCTATCCCACACCCAAAGAGGCACCCGCATACAATTTTGAATGTTACCTTTGTAATGCAATTTCTTGCTTCTTCTGAATGGCGCGCAGCACACGGTTTTCATTGCTCAATTCCTGTCAACAAACAACAGATATATATACCTTGATAAGCAAGAAAAAAAATATTAAAATACCACTAATAAGAAATATAATAAAGACATTCGGAATTCACGAGGGAAACCATTAATAATAATAAAAATAATATATTCTAAGAACATCTCACACACTCTCTGACTCCGTGATAAGTCGCTCAAAGCATTTGTCTGACGGACAATTAGACAACAGAGGAATTACAAAATATACTACTTAAATACATACATATATTTAATAACAAGCTATAGAACGAACACAAATATCATCATATAAATATTTGACCTCGTTGGACGAACCCACGACCTTTGGTGCACAAGATAGGATAAGATCTTACAAAGGGCGTTGGCATTAGTACCTCCCTCTCACCTTTTTATACTTCCAAACGACAGTGTTCGCATTGCTGTATTCTAGTTTGAAGGGTAAAGGGACAAAATTACTTGGTAATGTAACATAATACCCTCAAGTCACAGGGTTGGCAACGCGCTGGTGTTATCCTTGTGATATTACGTGTGTCTATAGGCTGTGACGCTTACTACCCGGACTGAGAGCATCTTTGTCAATCTAGTTAATTAAAAAAAACCAGGGATTTTATTTCTTCTTACAAAACCTACCGATTAGATGTTAATAAAAGTTTAAAAAATAGCTCATACATAACAGTACATTAGAATATGTACATTATATTTTAAAATCATATTCACGCAGACGCTATTGTGCCTAGCTGCACTTTATGTTTATTTCTTTTATTTTATTTAAATGGATCATCTACCATTAATACATTTATCAAAACATAATTGTTTAGTACTAAATATTGAGTCTAAATGTACAATCATTATGCATTATACCGACATTCAGAATTTCGAAGTCAATTAAGTCTAAAGTACAATAAGACGCTATCTATATATATATATATATATATATATATATATATAGCGATATTATACGGTCTATTTGTCAACTCTCCAAGGTTGATGTGATTATTACAGGTTGAAGTTATATGAAAATACATTAACTGCTTTAAAATAAAAGGTAGGCTAGAAATAAGTGATATGCGATAAAAAGAGTAAAACCAATAAATGTGTTAGTAAATAAATTATATTATTGTCCAATTTAAATAGATTAAACTCGACATTCGATAAAAATACGATCACCGAATAGTTGAGTCAAGTATGAACTAACAATTTTTGAGAACGGTCACCGCAAAATGGTTATTTACGAATGGCAACATCGAAGAAAAACATTTTAAAAGTCAAATGAACCGCGTTTTAAAGCCGTTAAAAGACTAGTTTTATTATAAGAAGTGAACGCCTAATGTAAGAAAATATTAGATTCTAGATACCATCATCATCGTCATCATATGAGCCATAAAACGTCCAACGCTGAACATAGGCCTCCCAAGTAATGTCTAATAGAACCGGTTGTATGCGGCCTGTGTCCAATGTGATCCCGCGGTTTTAGTCAGATCGTCGGACCATCTTGCGGGTGGACGCCCTACTGCGCTTGCCGGTACGTGGTCTCCATTCCAGAACCTAACGACTCCATCTGGTCATCGGTTCTGTATACCAAATGCCCTGCGCACTGCCACTTCAACTTACTAACGCAATTATTACTAACGCCGGGCAATGTCGGCAACTTTGGTTCTGTTATGAATCCCCTCATTCCTGATTCAATCCCGGAAAGAGACTCCAAACATTGCCTTCTCGATAGCTCGTAGAGCTGTTTTGATATTACTATGTGATATTATTATTTATTTGTAACATATATATAAATAAATGTACATAATACATAATTATCATTATAAATTATGTACATATTCGTATCTCATTTGTGATTTGTAATGATTGGGACACAACATTAAATATTATATTTTTAGTTCTATAAAAGAAACAGTGAAGGTACTACAAAATCTAGAATCCAACACAAATCATAGTTGTTATAATAAAAACCACATGAACTTTATGCCTCCAACGATGCGATAAACCTGCGCATTTTGATGGTCATCAATTTAATCAACTTATTTTATACACCTAAGTCGACAAACAAGCATACGGTCCGCATGATAGTAAACTGCTATAGCTATACAAATACTAATAGCCAACCTAGACTTGAAGATGTTAGGTCACATTATCTAGTAATCTTTCAAACCAGAACACAGTCATACGAACACCGTTATTTGATAGCTGAAACTGGTGAGAGTAAGGCACCAATGCATACGACCTTCGTATGAAGTCTACCTTTCATAATTTTGCAATGGAAGTTTATATTTAAATATCTCGACTCCATTTTCCCTGAAGCCTTACTAAATTAACAGATAAAGAATAAATGAATTAAAGATAACAATAAACATTAATAGACAGGTAAGAAAATGATCAGGTGACATCAAAAAGATTGGAGGAGCAACTTAGACAAGACAATCGAAGGATAGGATATGAATGGAAGCAGCTGGAAGACGCCTATATATCACAAGACACGCTGAGCACTATACCGGGGAACCCAATATATAATATATATATATATATAGTTTAGATATACATATGTTTAGTATTCACCAATAAAGCATTATTATTATTATATAAGCATTAATAGAACACTATTTCCGCTTTCCGTTTGATCGTCGAAATTAAAGCATTCATTACTAGTCCAAAATTAATTTGTTAGCTACCTGCATAGTTAGGGAAGAATACGGGCTTAAATCTATCAGTGACTACGTGAATGAAATGAATAGGTGTCCTTAATGACAAGCGTCGCAAATCTTTTGGGGGTGTTCTAAATTTTGAATCATTTGCTACCTGGAACATGATTAAACTTTAAACTTCTATGAGTATAGAATTATATTTTAGGGTGTATAATTTTTTTTTAATATTAATGTATCTACGTAAACATCAATATAAACGTCCAATGACGCACTAATTTAAGCATTAATATTAAGCCGTCAGGTACTTGCAAAGCAAAATGTACTCGCCGTACCAGGTGTTGTAAGAGGCGACTGAGGTACCGGATCCGACAGATGGCAGTATCTCCATCCGAAACAGCACAGCTTAAATTCTACAGGGCGGGGATGGGCAGCAGCATCCGCGTCGCAAAGTTGCACTCTAGGATTGCCACCACGCCTACCCAGTGCAGCAATTATATGCCCACAGTGGACTTTCTATGGCCGATAATGAATAAGCGTTGCCGTTTACGAAAGTTTCGTGCAACTGTTAACAATAATTTAATTAACTTTTCTATGATTTCTTATTTGGTCTCTCTGGTAAGGTACCTGAACCGCCATCTGTCGGTTCTGGTACCTTAGTCGTTCCTTACAACACCTGGTACAGGGGGAGAAACTATTCTACCTCACGGCACATATAATCACCAACAATAAATAAGCTTTTCTAATAAAACCTCAAAAGCATTTGTCACAACTGGCTGTCTTGTGACATATTCGACAATTGACAAAATAGATTTGTATTCATTAATCGTTGTAAATCGTCAATAATTCCAACTCTATCGGTTGGAATTATTTTATTTTTTATTTACACCAATTCCATCAAAACTTTCATGGGTAAAATACCGGCGCTCCACAGCTCCTGTCGGGTCAGCTAATAATCAATAGTAACTATACTTCTGATAACATTTCATTTCAGTAAATAAATTTTGATATTTTATTAAGGCTGCGATCTCGACCTTCAATCTTCTAATGGAATTTAAACATGATCTGATCTATTTCAAAAGCGTTCGGTGAAAGCACTAAAAATCTCTTTGAATATTAATTTCAGTAACAATTCAAGGCTTCAGTGAAAACGTCATGTGAATTTTATTACTATTACTATATGTCAATTATATTTAACTTTCATAAACTTCGTTTACAGTTTTGTGTGATTATTATCCATTTTATAGAAATACTAGCAATAACCCGACAATCCTTAACTGCTGTCTTAACTATACTTATATTTTTAATATGATAAAAGTATCACGATTGTAAATTGAGATATAAACTATAATGTCTCTCAAGTTGAATTAGACTGCATACAGGGCCTACGGAAGATATATAACTTGAAATTATTTTTTTTCCCTGACATTGTTTGACTGACCCAATGGTGAATATCGTAGTGATAGTATCTTTTGCGCCAAGGGTCGTGGGTTAAATGGGACAAGTATTTATATGATCATATTTGTGTTTGTTACGTGTTTGGATATTAAATATGTTTTAAGTATATGTGATTTCTCTGTTGTCTGATGTCCGAGACTTACTCACAACTCACACACAAACAGTACTTTAGTCGACTTGTAATGGAATCAAGTCAATGTATGAGGTGTTGTAGGAATTTGTTATTATTGTTGGCAGCCAAGAGTAAATATAAAATTATATAATTATCATAGCTAAATTTGATTTTTTGGAGTATTTTCTCCATTTTATAATGCACGATGATTTCAATGAAGCTAGTGTAAATATTTTGTAGCATATAAATAGTACATTTAAATAAAGATATATTTGTCTTGGACTATAGTCTTCAAAGCCAAAGCCCAAACAGTCTAATAATATTACTTCAGGATTACTACATCAGAATAAATATGTTTTTTCAGACAAACCTAATGCTGACTTGATTGTAACACATCCCATACATTGACCTGACTCCGTGAAAAACAGCTAAAAGAATCTGTGTAAAAAAATCAAATTTTTTTTTGACACTCAGGCAGAAAACCGACAGAAATTTCATCATCATCATCATCATTAAAGGCATTAGACGTCCACTGCTGGACATAGGCCTCTCCAAGAAAAAGGGAATTTTGCTCATAATTGCCACTTTGGACAAGCGTGTTTGAATCTAGTACCTCAGTCGCCTCTCATGACACCTGTGGCGGTACTAATCTACTCTACACGGCTACACAAATCTGTGATGCAATGTGCGAAACAAACCTGCAGATGATAATGTGCATCAGCCAGCTGGTTCTGCAATTGTTTCACCCGGTGTGTCTTGGCGGACAGTACTCGCTGCGTCACGAAGCGGTCCGCGGACCGGTTGAGCGAGTGATTGGACATTGCTTCTGTGAGTGGGTTCAGACGCTTGCGCTTGTGAAGAAGGTTCAGGCGGGAGTTACTGCTGTACACGCTCTCTAGCGATTCCTTTCTGCAACGTGAAAAACCGGATTACGTAATGTTGATGCTGCTTCTCTAACTTTATAACCCTATTTCTGATGTATGCTATTTTTCTTATCAATGTAAATCTTTTAATAAATATATATATATGAAAAGATATACATTATAATATATATATATATACATATATATATTCATGTTAATTTATTGCGTTTATTTATACAAATATGTATGTTACGTTTATCTATTTTGTATATATATTGTTTCAACACTATATATTGTTTTCTATTTCGTGTAACGGTTGACTGGGAGATAATGCTAACTGACATTAAGTCCGCCATTACTTAGAACCAACATTATAACCAACAGATGGCGGTATATCTATCCGAGACATTGTAGCTCAAATGCATAGGGTGGGGGTGGGCAGTAGCATTCCCGTCGCGAAAGCTGCGCTCTGCGATTGCTAAAACGTTTAGCCAGTACGGCAAATATAGGCAAATTTTCCACTTTCTTTGGAAGGATTATATCCAGCAGTCGATTTCCAATGGCTGTAATAATGATGAAAAAGTACATTATTAAACAGGTTAAAAAATAAGAGTAACGCACTATGTCCTTTATTGAAGTTTTTAGTTGTGTATTTTAGTTAAAATGCGTTTAAAATGAATATATATTATACTTGAAGGTTCGGATATAGTTTATATGGAATTACTATTTTCATATTATGAATAACAACTGATTTCTATGATGGTCGCTTTAAGTGTTAATTGTGTGAGAGACAATGCTCCAATAGCATCATTACCGATTCTCCAACTGAAGAGACCAATCTGTACTTATTAGAATTCCAAATATGCTTTCCTTATTGTAACCAGTTGATTTTAACATAATAATTTATAATAAATTCCAACGGACTTACTAAAAAAATAATACCTGTAGCCATTACACAATAATGAAATAATTAAAAACGTTTCACTGCGTATATTTTACTAAAGAATTGTCAAAATGTATTATATTTATCATGTTAACGTAAAAAAAATATTATTGTGCCAACGAATTAGAAAAGGATGTCCTAGAATTCAATGAACTCCCGAACGCTTACAGGGAAAATTAAGGAACGGACCTAAAGTTTGATCAGAGCATTCGCATTACTAAGATAGCTTTTTACCTGCAAATAGTCAAAACACTGACATCGTTTTTGTTGCTAGCTAGAAAAAAAAATACATTTATTTATATTACGAATACTTGTTTATAATAAAGAAATGCATTATCTATGAGTAAATTTAGCTAGCTACTGTCGGACCAGTGCAATGATGGTATCGTACGCAATGTCACAGTAACATAGACTGAGGCAGGCATTTCGGCTGGCAGGCGAGTTACGACTTTCTGCAAGATTATATAACAATGCATTATATTACACAAGCAGCGTCCTGCCGCTTTCACCCGCGTTAGGGCCATAGTACACGGCGTTTTTTAAACGCGCCGACGACGCGCAGGTGACGCGCGTATACGCGCTTTAAACGCAATTCGAACGCAACCTAGTAACCTAAGTACGTACCTTACGTACTAGTACCTAGTACGCAACAAGCAGCGTCCACGGCGCCGAAAACGCGCGTTTCTGAAACGCGCGTCGTCGGCGCGTTTAAAATACGCCGTGTACTATGGGCCTTAAGTTATAGAACTTTCATGCTAACTTTCCACCCCCCCTTAAGTCCTAATAAAAATTATTTAGCCATAGTTAAATATATATTATTTATCAATATTTTACACGTGCCTCATGATGTTTGATGAAGAACCTCTATACTGAATTTCATTTTAATAACTTCAAAAAGTTTCGTACTAATTTGGTACCCCTGGTTTACCTCTTTAGGGGGTGAATTGTCAAAAATACTTTCTAAGTGCTTCTTCTTAGTAAAAGAAGAATTTGAAAGAAGGAAAGGAGAAGTTATATATATACATATAAATATGAGCCGTTAGACCTTTTAAAATGGTCTGCATTGGTAACTCATTCTCGTCTATTTCATCCAAACAGCAGTGTTCGCATTGCCGTGTTCTGGTTTGAAGGGTGAAAGAGGCAATAAAATTACTAGGTATATGACATACTATAGCTAAAAGTTACAAGGTTGTCGACGCGCCAGTGATATCGTTGCGATAACACGAGCGTTTATAGGCTACGGTGACGCATAGCAAATCGCGAGTCATATTCCAGTCTGTAAATTATTAACTAAATATAAAAAAAATGTATTTGCGAAAGACGGGCCCGATTGCGCAGATTTTAGTGATCCTATCTTGTGCGTCAATGGTCGTGGTTTGATCCCCCATCCCAAATATTTATATGATGATATTTATGTTTGTCCATTATCTGGGATTTAAGTAGAATATTTGTGATTCCTCTGTTATCTGATATCCGTAATACAAGTGATTATGATATGACGGAATCAGATTAATGTATAAGATGTTGTGTGAATTTAAATAAAAAAATATTGATTTTATTACTTTTCTTAACAGAACTACATATAAACAATTGTCCCACAAAAGCATTTAAAGAAACCAAGGAACCACTAACATCTATCAGAAAGCTCCACAAGCAAGCTTCTTCCAGCTAGAGTTTATATAAACAGAGAAACTTATATAGATATATTTAATGTTTATATATCTTGATAAAAGTATACCGAATTTGTCACTAGTTCATTGCATAAAGTTAATTTCACATAATTTTTTATCTGTTTATAGTGTTAGTATGATTTATCAAAATAATTTGTTTTTCAATAATCACCAACGCCATCTATTGACATTCTACTGTAACTCTGTAATGTATCGGTTGTTGTCTTTTATTCTCTCAGTAAGCCAGACTGTTGCGAACATCACGTGTTATAATATATAGATTGATATTACTGCTGTATTGATACATCACCATTTAAACAAAGATTTTGTTTACAATTCAAAAGGTTTAATTATTATCATATCGGACATAAAGTGCCCCCCAAAAATAGCGTAATTCAGCCCATAATTGCCGCGCTGGGCAAGCTCGGATAGATATACCGCCATCTGTCGGTTCTGGTACATTAATCGTCTCACGACACCTAAGGGGTTCTATTCGACTCCGACAGTACCCCACGGCATCAAAAGGTTTGCTATAATCATATTATTTTAGTTAATCCTTATTACGTCAAATATCCAGAGAGAATAATAGGAATCTTCGAAATTGAGTCATATGACGGGCCCGATGGCGCAGATGGTAGTGATCCTGTCTTGTGCACCAGGGGTCGTGGGTTCGATTCCTACCCAGAGCAAATATATATATGATGATATTTGTGTTTGCTCTGTGTATGGGTGTAAAATATATGTATTTAAGTAGTATATTTGTGATTCCTCTGTTGTCTGGCATTCGTAACACAAGTGCTTTAAGCGACTTACCACGGAGTCAGGTCAATGTATGAGATGTTGTGGGAATTTATTATTATTATTATTATTACCCATTTATTTTACTGGAACAATAAACCGGAACAGCCTTGCGGGCAACATTGCGGTAAACATAGTTAAGCGTGAGATACAAATATTAAATATAACCTTGTAAGAGCTCTGTCTTATACATTTCATGTAGTCGTATAGATTGCTACAGACTGTGCATAATAAATAGCTACTCTTGACTGGTTCTATTGTTATCAAAATATACGTCTTATTTTAGAAGACAGTTATTATAATGAAGGTAAAGATCAAATGTCAAAAATACATTTAGTTGGGTATATACAAACACATCGCCGAGGGTACATTGAGATAATTCAATAATATCCTAAGATATTTTATAAATAAGTGATATCGAAATGGGGCGACCCTTTTCGGGATATTTTTTTGCCTGATCGCCATAAACCTCTGGCATTTTGTAGTCTTCATTATTTACTATTCATTTTGTAGTGTTGAAATAGATCCCCGAGATTTAATAATACTAATGTTTGTTATTTTCCAGCTATAAAATGAGGATGTATAGAAATTTAAATTTATCCTTTATCGAGACCAAGAACCTAAAAATTAAAACTGTGTTTAAGAACAAAAAGAAATATTTAAATGATTTGTGCCTGAAAAATATATAAATAAAAATGCAAAAATATCGGTACCTGCCCCGAAGCAAAATACTTCGTCTAGTACAAAACACGTGAAGAAAGATTTTTCGCACTTTATTATTTTTGCCCAGTTAAAAGTACGTAAACAGAAAAACGATTCTACCATCTCATATTCAGTTACTTATGCATTATTTAATATTGAAGCAATTTACTATTCAAGCCTTTTAAATTAAAAGAGATACTGCTTTTAAATGGAGCAAATCGTAAGCAAAATAGTTCATCTAGTTGTTAATCGATGCAAATGATCGTTGTCTATCGAGCTAAAATGTTTTGTGCTAAAGTAAAATGTGTTGTTTTAGCTATATTGCTCGTGTATACACTGCAGATTTTTCTTTCAATGTATAATGTACAAACATACTTCATCATGCCTAGTTCTTACTGGGGTAATGAGAGATTGCAATAAACTTTTTTCTAAGCAAGTTACAATACGGTCAGCTAAGTTCGAGCTTCGAGGTTCTCGGTACCTAGATCCTCTATCATTTAAAACATAGATAAAATAAAGTAAATTGAATGATTCATGTAATTGTGTGAGTCTAGAGAACCAACATACAGTGGGATAATCCGGGTTCAACAACATACAATTTTAGTATTTATCCGAACAAAGTCACGGTAAATCGCTAGTATAATACTTTAATCTAGTCGCTCGACAAATAAAATTAATTAATAATTACTTCGTTGGCTACTAGCAACGGCTATTTTTAACTCAACTTTCGGCTAACGTCAGTCCTTTCAAAGTACATATAGACACTGCCCTGTCCTGTAATTGATTGTCGGGAATTAGGAGAGGTCTCGTGACCTTGGGACCTCACTGTATCCGTACTATAAATATCCGCCGATAAGTTTGCCTATCCGTCAGTTGATATGCTTCCTATGATACTTTTGGACCCGGTAAATTTCGGCGCGCGGTTTGATATAAACGCAAACAGCGTTGTGGGTGGGCATTTACTACATATTACTAACTTCCCACTCCACTCTCGACATCATCATATTAGTGTTTGGACATCCACTGTTGGACAATAGTCGTCTACAAAAAATAAGATTTTCACCCATAATTGTTACTAAACCTTCGACTTACGAATTTTGTTCTCCATCCTAGTTAATTTGAGTTATTTTGGTATTATATGTCGGGACCATAGTCGCCTGGTACAGAGATTACCTACTATTCTTCTCTGCCAGTACAATAGGGTAGAGAGAGATATTTCGCCAGGCATTTTAAGTCTTATATATATTGATACATTTTTTACAAAGACATATTATTAGATCGTCGAGCAGTCGTTATATAACGCATATATACATTTTAACTACCCAATGTGGGAAAAACTAGCCTAAATGATTCTTGATATCTACTATGCGCCAGTTTTCACTGGTTGACAATAGACATTTATCTTGTCAATTCAGAAATTCACCGTCATTTTAATCTTGCTTAGCTTTAGGTGCCTAATCAATTTCATTGGAGAGTATATATTGTGAATTTGAAACAATAGATATAATAAAAAAAATTAAAAAAACTGTAAAAATGGCTCAGAAAAATAATTCACTACATTAAATTTTTTTAAGTGTTCAGTATTTACTAGCAATATGAAAATCCTACTTTATTTTAAATACTATCAGTTTGGCACTTATTTTAGGGGGGTACTATGGGGTTAAAATTTGCAAAACTCCGTCTTAGTGAGAACCATAAGCAATTTAAACCACATCTTGTACAATAACCTGACTATAAAATGAGTTGCTCAAAGTACATGTGTTATGGACATCGGACTACAGAGAAATTACTTATATCATACTTAAATGCATATATTTAACACCCACACACGGAAGATACGCAAATATCATACAAATATTTATCCTGAATTGTTGATAAAATGTGACAAAGAAATCTCATTGATATATATTACACTTAGTTTAATTAAAGAATAGTCATTATTCGTTTTTGGTTTCATTATCATCATCAGTCCCTGCCTGTGTTTAAACGGTAGTATGCGGCCTGTATCCAGCGCGATCCTGCGGTTTTAGTCAGATCGTCTGTCCATCTTGCGGGTAGACGCCCTACGCTGCGTTTGCCGATACGTGGTATCCATTTTAGAACCTTACGACTCTAGCAGCCATCGGACCTGCGTATTAAATACCCAGCCCACTGCTACTTCAACTTACCAATCCGCCGGGCAATATCGGTAACTTTGGTTCTGTTACGAGTCTCTTTTGTTCATGATTCGATCATGCAAAGAGACTCCGATCATTGCCCTCTCCATAACTGAGCTATTTTGAGATGGCTTAGAAAGCCAATGATAAAAGACCACGTTTCACTGCCTTTCGTATTTTCGGTTTAATTAATAAATAATATGATGAAATCCAAATTATTATTTGATCGTACAAGTTATTATACAAAAATAATATTCTTCATCTACTTCTAACGATAATGAATCATACGTCCTTGTAATACATACGATAATCGTTTATCGAAACTGCTCGATAATTACAGTACAAGGTATAATTTACATTCGTAGCTTCGAAGTTGCAATAACTTTTTAGGCCACAACCTCGTAGTCATAGATAGCGCATAGATTGCAACGTAGCAAAGCTACAAGCTGTAGGTGCTACGAAAAAGTAACACGTTACGCTATATGTGAATTTGAATGTACATATTTCAAATAAAATAATATAATATAAATAACAATAAATATTATAGATAAATACCGTTATTAGTGCGCAAATATAGACGGACAAATAAATCTAATTCCTTTAAACTAATACATATTTGCTCAGTGACTAAAGTGTTTGGATTTATAGAAAAAGTGTTAAAAACGTGACTTTCAACAGGTTCAGAATAAAATATACGTGCGCTATCTGCGTTGTTTTGCATCAATAGTCTAGATAAAACTTCTTTAACTTAATCTTACCTCCACATTCAAAATCTGCTGGCTGGTGATAAAACGTATTTCTGATATTAAATCTGCTCTATCACAAGCGCATCATATCAGCCTTAAGACGTCTACTGCTAGATAGTCAGGCTTACACAGGCTATAATAGATAGTCCTACATTCTGGTCAGATCGATTATTATCGGAGACAGATCACAATATAGAATCTTAAAGATGTTATTTAAAAGATACAGTCATGTATTGCTATACAATATAGCATTGATGAGCTATTCTTTGGTTTATCTAATATATAAAATTCTCGTGTCACAGTGTTAGTTACCATACTCCCCCGAGACCGCTTGACTGATTCTTATGAAATTTTATGTGCACATTCTGTATGTCTGGTTATCCAATCCTAACATTTATTTTAAATTTTCTTTTTTAATTTTTTATAGTGCGATATTATAATCCTTAATTTTCACACATTTATGACCAACCCGTATTTTATAATAGTGGTTTTAGTGATTTAATCATTTTATTTAATCGTCTCATTTTTTATATGGCAGAACAATGTTTGCCGGTACGGCTGGTAATCTTATAAAAGCCTTATATAATTATTAATATAATAACTTTAGCATAAGAACTTGTTTTTCTGCACAATAACAAAGTTTTATACGAATTATCTTATAATCCCTTGTCTGTCGCATAGGCTTATAGGATTTATTCTCAGCCTTGGTAACTGACACGTTATCGGCTAGACAATAGATATATTGGCGTATCTTATCAAATACTCTAATCCTAGTATATTATATCATAATTGGTGAAATAAATACTCCGTTTGCATGAAAATTATAGACACCAAACATTATTGAACTATACTCACACTAATTTGTTTCGAAGCAATTATTTATATACATTAAATGATGTATCCAATTTTTTTTCTTATTATTAGTTATTAAATCTTATTTTGGAATTATCCTACTCGTCTTTATTAACGATTATAAACTAATAAAATAAACTTACACAAAAATGGTTTTGTTGCGGCGCTATCTTTTGAAAACTCGTGTTTTACATCTATCTATTCTACTGGTAATGTTTTCTATGAATAATTATATTTTGATTCCTTTGGTTATCTAGTAGGTAGTATAATTCGATTTTAAAGCCCCACCGTTTAGTTATCCCCAGTGTTTTACTTGTATTTACTCTTTTACACTTTACTTTATTCCTATCACGTGAGCAATTTTATAGACTAATTCACACCACGACACGTGAATACAACATTTTCTATAGTCAAACTTCTATTACGGAATATCGGACACACGAAGGACATTCAATAAGAAAGCTTTCTGTAACTAACACTGTTCTACGTATTTTCTTCGCTAGCAGTACCTACTTACTGTTCCACCTTCATTCGTACATATACGGCTGCAGATCTCTTATAAGTACTCGATTAAGAGACAACTCTGCCTGTGTGATGTAGAGTCCAAAATAGTCTGAGAAATATTGGCACATTTTATCTATGACCATTCTAGTGCTGCAAGTATTTTTTTACCTTACTATTGTATCATTGTGCACGCTAGTTCACGTCTCCCAATCGGCATTCTATTGTCCTATAACTTCAACGGATATTGTCATATATCAGCCCCTATCTCACTCTGTCGATAACTGAAAATCCGGTTACGTAGCTTTATTTAGGAGTTTATTGTGCGGGGACTTTTTATAATACCTATGTTAGGATTCATAGTTGTTTAGTACAACTTTTCAGACCTCACGACCTACTCAGACCAGAGCAACAAGCATACAGACATAATTTCAGTCATTAATGTGGAACGCGGCTTTTTTCCGCCATTAGCGCTCAAATTGACGTAAATATAATACAAAGGTGGTCCAGAAATTATTTACAATATTATTATTAATATTAGTAAGTCTTTCATTTTTAATTTATCCTTTACAGAATCAGGGAATTTTATGTCAGACAAAATATATGCGATAGTTTATGCTTGGCGCCATTAACCTCAAAATGTCACACTGTCTCACAATGTCGAGCCTTCGTAAAACGGGACTACGAGATACAGTTTTATTACACTGATATTACAGAGACAAAATAAAAGCCACATAAAGCGGTTATGCACAGTTGAAGCTTAAGTACCTATACTATTTTATTAGGGGATATAGTATTTTGTGATTCTGATTATATCCTTATTTAGAATCAGCAAATCGTATATAACTATTCTATTGTAGGTAACTATAGGTAGATGCAAGTAGGCAGTAGCTGTGTATACCTATTATAGGTCGAAAATCTAAGATGTATATATATTACACAAGACATTTCTATTATCTCTCTGCAACTCAATATAAACAAAGTAATTAGTTGTACTTTTTCGTATTAAGTCATGCACAGCGCGAGATCTAATACCAAATAACTAGGATTCTTAAACACTTTCCGTGTTAAAAAAGTTAAATAGTTAGAAATCGACCTCCGCGGATCTATATTAATTCTGGTTACTTATCAGGGACGTAAAGAACATGCTCCCATATTTCATGCCATTTTCTTTAATTTTAAATAATACTACAAATTGCCTGCAGCAATCTAACGTTGACCAATACCGCACCAACCGGTTCAGATCGAAGGTAAATCAATCTCCGCACCTCAGTGTTCTTAAAAACCAAAACGGTTGGATTTTTGACACTAACTAAAGTTCAAGAGACAAAATCTTGTGTGGTTCACACAATTGTAACCCATACTGCAAACCTGGCAAATATCAAACTACTTCTTACAAAGCACTATAATATTATTTATATTCGGTCTTTGGTGACTCGAACATTCTATTGTCTAACAATAAACTAATCTTAAACTGCTGTTGAACACACACCACACAAAATCGGTAATAAAAAAAATTACCGACCTCGGATCTTTCCTTCTCTCTTCCGGCACAAGACTCAGCACTGACATTATTTAGAAACACTCCATTTTCTATATTAGATTAATATGCTCATTGATGAGCTGGATTGCATTCAGTGAAAATATATTAAAAATTGCGAGATTGTTGTGCGCACCCGTTGCTATGGCAACCGATAACTTGTCAATCGATTCCGTGTGCAACGGTATCGGCAATGCTGGCCGATTTTTTAAATAGGTCCTATTAAATATTATGGTTGATTACTCGGTGCCAACGATAGCAACTATTTATAGTGATCGTTTGGATAGTTTCGTGCTATTTTTGAGCTAAGAAGCTATTTTTGTTTTATTCGTTTCTAAACGTTACAGTCAATCTGGGTAACATTGAACTGTCCGGGTAACTTAAATTAGTCCTTTTTATGGAACAAATATATTGATTTATAAAAAATCGGTTCAGATTCTCGATGAAAACAGTTTTTGCAATCGATTGAATGAAATGAAAGCTCATTCTCAACTCAATTCCTTTTATAGTCTACGAAAAAGGATAATACAAAGTTTCCCTAATAGTTCAAAGTTACTAATAGTTTAGAGTATGTACTTACATACATTATTCGATCACTATTTTTTTTTAATATTTCACTATTCCGATGCGATTTTGTTAATTATTGCAAGACATATTTTAAGCGAATAACTTAATAATTATCTGTTATTTTGAGATCAGTGGACGTCGTATGGCTGATAAGTAGTATAGATAGTAGATAGAGTAGAGTAGTACCTCCCACTGTACCAAGTGTCATGAAGTACGGGAACTGAAAGATGACGGTATATCCACCCGAAGCGGCAGGGACAGTATTTTCGTCAGAAAACTACGCTCTTCGATTGCCTTTACACCTGCCCAACGCCAAAATTCGCCCTTTATTAAGAAGGCCTACGTCCAGCCTACGTCCTACGGTTTGTCCTTATGAGTGATTCTCACAAAGCTGTTGTAGCGTAACCAAGGTAGATTTGGAGGTAGGTGCCCTCATTCTATAGTCATCTATCATTAATATTGCTCAAATACTATAACCTCTAATATTTAAGAAGACCTATATTCAACAGTGTACTGTCTTTTGGCTTATATAGGCCACTTTTAAATATAATTAAAAAATAGTTGTTATTTCCATACAACAAACAGACACTACAGCTATATTTCTATATATCGTCGCATAAGTTCTAACACCGCGTGTGTCAAAGTTGGCAACTTGATAGTTAAGCCCAATGATAATACGATATTACATTTCTAACGCTGCAGTAAACGTTTTATACCGTGTATTGTTTAAACGAAATCAAAGCAAACTAATTAGTTTCAAAATGATTTTATGAAACGTGATCAATGTTTTCCCAATTGTTACAGTGTCAACATTTTGACTTACGCGGTGTTAGAACTTAAACGACGATATATATATCTTTAGAAGATCTCTAGAAGTAGTTTGATATATATATACATATATATATATATATAATTTGTCCATCTTTTCTCATTTAAATAGTCTTAACCATAGTTGTACTCCTTTATGAAATACATTAATACAAAAATGTTGTCGTACTTGAAAAAAAGGAATATATTTAAAAATATTTATATGCTCCTGAAAACACAATAGCGCAGTTCAGAACGTAATAACCTAAACTATATTTTTACTCAAGCTTAAATACATAAAACCTTTACATAAGCTTACGTCTACGGATGACTTACATTACCATTTCAACAATAAATATGACTATAGGGTATATAAATAAAACACTGGATCGTAATAAAATAATATACTTATTCAACAAATTATGTACACTGTACATAAGTATCAACGTACATTATTTACATAAACAACTCTGACACACATACACAACTGTATTTTAATTTTAATTATAAAAAAATAAATATCTAACAAAAATAACTCCATCCGTGTGATTGTCGGTTTTTTGGTAATTCCCTATATACGTAGCTTTTTATTCGGGATAGCATTTGCTATATCCTACGTTTAGGTATTTTTATTCAGTAATATATTCGAAAGTATGTAACTTGTAAATAGTAACTACAACATAACATCTGCAATTGAAGATCATTTATCATTAGTAAAAACTATTATTTTTACTATAACAATTTTCTTCAATTGTATAAAACTGTTTGTATGTTGAACATTATTCCCAGTACTTTAATAACAAACATTATTTGAACTTGACAATGAAGTCGAATAAGAAATGGCGTCGGAGTCGTAATCTCATTAATATATTTTTTCTACTGACGTAAACATTTCATTTGGTGAAACCTCTACGGAAGTATTTTATTACTTTTTTATATACTAGCAAGGTCCCGCGGTTTTGCCCGCGGACGTTCCGTTCTTATTCAAATACAGAGATAAAATATTGCTTATATTATTTGATGATAATGTAAAAACTATAAGTGATTTTTTTTAATCAATCAAGTATTTTAGGAGTTTATTCGTTACAATTGGACAATAATATAAATAGTGCCCAGTTACATTTTATTTTAGGTGTTGATAGTTTGTTTATATGAAATATAATATGTTACTCGATAAAGATGTAGGTTTCTGATGGAGTAGGAATTATTGAAATTGGTCGTGTAGATTTTTAAGTTAAATCGTACCAAACAAACTCAAATATTTCCTCTTTATGACAATAGATCAGACATCAATTTGTAATAACTCTAACTAGCTTTGTAAAAATATATAAATAAGAAACAATGTACCCTGTATTCTGTCAATAGAGTACCATTAGACAGATATCAAATATAGGTTCCATCAATGGGGAATAAAGACCAACATTACTTCTATCCTTCACACAGATAACTTATAAACAGCTGTTTCACGAAACAATCAGAGAACAGACAATTTCAAAACAACATTGCTTCATCAATACTTGGTACAATTTATCTAAAACCATGCCCAATGCGTTTGAGCAAACATTTGGCCCAACAGGAATCACTAACTATCACTTGGACGGCACGCTCGGTATGTCCTTGTTCTGTTTCTCCCACAGCCGGTAGTACAACGACTTTGGGTTGTTCAAGAGCTCATTATGCTGGCCCCGCTCTGTGATAGTTCCATTTTCTAGCACTAATATTTCGTCCGCGTCTGCAACTGTGGACAACCTATGCGCTATGCATATTGACGTTCTGCCAACTGTCGCTGCTTTGAGTGCTTGTAGAATTGCCTAAACATGGAAAAAAATAATTAAAAACATAGAGTAAAAAAGTAAAAGCCGTGAGTACCTAACCTATACTAGGTATCGTAAGAGGCGATTAAGGTACCAGAACCGACAGATGGCGATATATCCATCCGAAAACAAAGTAATGCATAGGGCGGGGATATGCAACAATTCCTGTCGCGAAAGATGCGCTCTGCGATTGCTAAAACGCTTGCCCAATGCGGTAATTATGGGTAAAACTTGGGTAAAATAAAACCCCTATGTCTTGGTGAGGCCTAAAGCCTAGCAATGGATTTCCAATGGCTGCTATAATGATGATATGCCGTAAAATATCAAGGATTTCGAATTCAATTGATCCCGACATATTTCCTGATGAAGTTATTATTCCTTATTCCGTATCGTACGTTTGTCATCAATTTATTCAGCCCACGTCCATCGAGATTTACCTTTACAAAACGCTCTAATCGCCTAAGCCTTATAAATTGATTTCGTAATTCTTCTATCATCCACCTAATCATTCTTCATTCAATTTTAGCGGTAATCAAATCCTGTAATTTTTATTCTGTCATTTGTCCTCGCCAGATAGCATAACTTTTGAAAACGCACGCCACAGGCAGGCTCTCACTGGCACTCCCTGCACAATCACAAACGCTTACCACAAGTTCTCCATAGAGAATTACACCGCGTTCGCCGGCGAACGCGTGCAGTCACGGCCGGACTGACTCAGCCTGGACTAGAAACCAACCAAAACCACGAAAACCACGGAACTGTCACCAACGACGGCCACTCGAGCCAAGGCGCTCTTGAGCGGTAGCAGTCTTTGCAGGGGCTTCCCCGCAGATTGCACGGTTAGGAATGTGCCCCCCACTCCCGCGCGGATCACGCGGTTAAAAAGTGGCTCCCCCCTACGCGGTAGCGCGGCAGTACTCACGTGCTCGGTAAGCGAGTCGAGGCTTGAGGTGGCCTCGTCGAACACGATGATGGGCGCGTCCTTGAGTATGGCGCGCGCGATGGCCACGCGCTGCTTCTCGCCGCCCGACAACTTCAGCCCGCGCTCGCCCACCTGTGTGTCGTAGCCCTGCCGACAAACGTTGCTTACACTTCTGGATGGAACACTAACTAGCACCCCCGATCTTGCACAAAGGTCGGTTACATTCGAAATCTTATTTCGTTAGAGGGCTTTTATTTTATTTTTTAAACGAATCTTGAATTTTCTTAAAGAAGAACATTAAGACACAAATTTTGTACATTTCTGAATAATTTCCCATAGAATTTGAAGTTTCGCGAAACGTCGCAGTGTGAAATGCCTATTCCGGATCACAAAGAAATATTTATAATATGATATAGAGCATCACAAAAATAGAAAGTAATATACGTATAGATAGTTGCTCCTCTTAACGTTATATACGTTAAAGGTCAAATCAATCACGAACAAAATGCAAACACAGGTAGGTAATAAACATAATTTTCAATATTACATATACAATTTCATGCGCAGCGTAAACAGAGTCCAAATATTTTTTAATAAATACAATAATAAAATTAAGGTAAATTCAAATACATAAATAAAATATTTAAAAAAAATAACAGCCTTGGGCCAACAACTTGGGCCATCCTTCCCGTAATTATCCCCACTTATACAGTCAATAGAAACCATTATGAAAAGTAATTTTGAGTGTAAATTAATTTAGCATTAAGAAAACCGTCTTAAATACAATTCACATTTTCTATGCATAAAACCCCTCTAAGTAATCAAGTGCACCCTTTTTAAATAAGTAGATAACATTAAAAAAAGCCTTAATTAGACATTTTGTGCTAAAAAAATACTACACATACCTTTGGCCAAGTTCTAACGGAATCGTGCAGTTCCGCCATCTTGCTCGCCTCGTAAACCGCGTCGTGAGACCTGGTCAAGTCGCCGTAGTGCAGATTGTGGAATATCGTGTCGTGGAACAGGACGCAGTCCTGACAACATATAAAATGCATGAGGTACCGGCAGAGTAGAATAGTACCTTAAACTGCACCAGGTGTCTACGCCACTACGATGATGAAACATTAACTGATGTCTCCATGTATACCAATCCTAGAATATAGACAGCCAATCTATAAAGTGAGCTGACAAAGCTGATTTGTCTCTTACATCTGTAACGAACGAACTGTTCAAACTAAAGTATAGTTCTCATTTAAAGGAAGAAGACGATCAGTTCCCTTTTCTAGGATGTTTCTCCCTATTACAGGTATTGTATATATTACTGTAATTTTCCAACACCAGATCGCAGGTGTCTATATTATCTACCGGCCGAGAATGCGTCGTCCACCTGTGTAAACAAGATGTAACAATACCTGGGGCACAATAGCGATGGCTTTCCTCAAGCTGGCCAGGTCGAGGTCTTTGATGTCCTGCCCCGCGACCAGGATCTGCCCTGATTGCGGCTCGAAGAACCGGAATAGTAGTCGGACGAGTGTAGATTTACTGCACAAGTATTATTTAATGTCCCTTTTTTCTTGGTCCGAAGAAGGAATTTTATTTCTTCATTATAACGGGCCTGATGGCGCAGATGGTAGTGATCCTATCCTGTGCGCCAATGGTCATGGGTTCGATCTCCCACCCCAGGCTAAATATTTCATTATCAACATCATATCAGCCGTTAGAAGTCCACCGCTGATCATATGCCTCCCCAAGAAAGGTGGAATTTTGCCTATAATTGCCGTGCTGGGTAAGCGTGGTGGCAATTGCAGAGTGAAGAATTCGCAACGGGGATTGATTGATGCCCATCTCTGCCCGGTGCATTTCAAACAGACCTTTTCGGATATATATACCGCCATCTGTCGGTTCTGATACCTTAGTCGCCTTTTACGACACCTGGCACAGGGAAGGTACGGCAAGGACAAATATTTAAATGATGATATTTGTGTTTGTTCTGTGCCTAAGCGTTAAAAATATCTAAATATCTAAGTATTATATTTGAAATTCCTTTGTTGTCTTTTATAGATAATTGTTAATCGCTTATATAGTAACTTTCCATTAAATCGATCATTGATTTTATTTGTAGAAAGTTAAAATCTTAGCTTGCTTACATTGTTACAATTTAGTTATCTGTATTCTTATAATACGATTTATATTAGCTTTAGTTGTACGTATGTATGTTAGTAACCGACCCATTCGAACTCGATTTTGCCAACATTAGAGGACAGACTTAATTGATACTTCACACATACTTTAAACATATCAAATGCCGTGAAGTACCATCAGAGTAGAATAGTGCCTCCCCAGATGTCGTAAGAGGCGACTAAGGTACCAGAATACGAACGAAAGATAGTACAGGTAGTGACAGTTTATCCATCGGCGATCGGGCGGGGATGGGCAGCAACATGCCTGTCGCCAAAACGCCCGCCGCTCACCCTTTCTTGGTGAGGCCTATGTCTAGCAGTAGATATCCAATGATGATGACGATGAAGACACAGCAGGAATCGATGCCAATACTAATACTAGCAGAATTCTGAACAAAGCGGAATGCGTAGTGCTATATTTTTCGTAAACCTAGCAAGCCAGGATTCTTTCAGAATTGTTTGTTCATCATTATTTATCACTTTGTTATTGACAATAATTTTTTACTTTTTAGCTTGATGTAGTTTAAAAGGGTGTTTTTTAGTTTTTTACCTATATTTTATTTATTTAATTATAATATAGGTAGTCTATGTTACTCAACGAAAATGTAGCTATTCAATGGTGACACTATTGAAATCGGTCTTATCTTTTCGAAGAAAAATCATTACAAATAAAAAATCCAATCTTTCCTCTTTATAATATTAGTTTGGACATAATGTAAGAACGCAGGTGACATAAGGGATACATTGAAGACTTGACATGATAGTGTACAAGACTTACCCGCTGCCCGATCCGCCCACGATGCCGATCTTCTTCCCCGCCGGGATGGTAAGGTTCAGCTTGTTGAATATCGGCTTACCGTTGATGTACTTGAAGCTGACATCCTTGAACTCGATGGTGGCGGACCGCGTGTCCACCATCAATGGAGGCGCGCGCTCTTTTTCCTGTACAAATAATGGCAAGTCTCTACATCATCAGTCGTAGAATGCCCACTGCTGGACATAGATACAACCTAACACAAAATATTATTAATTAATTCGGGCAATCGCAGAGCATAGCGCCGCGAGGACAATGCCGCTGTCCATCCCCGCCTTACTGTATTTGAATATAAAACTTTACAAAAGATATAATTCATTAGTTTAGAAAACCGTAGGGCCCAGCTTCGTAGAGACGATGCCGCTGCCCATCCCCGCCTCACTATTTTTGGGTATAAACCTAACAAAACATATATATGTTTTGTTAGGTTTATACCCAAATATTTTATATCATATGCATTTATTGCGTTTATTTATACAAATATGTATGCCACGTTTATCTATTTTGTATATAAATTGTCTGCACCACTATATATATATATATATTCTGTTTTGTGTAATGGTTGACTGGGAGATAATGTCATCTGGTCATTAAGTCCACCATTTGTACATTTTGTAACATTTTATGCAATAAAGTTAAATAAATAAAAAATGCCGCTGCCCATTCCCGTAAGTGTTAGGGTAACACCAGCTAAGATGTACCGCCAACTCTCGACTTCGGTCTCTATACCATCTCCTACGACACCTGATACAGAGGGAGGTTCTGTTCTAATTTGCTGATGCCCAGCGTGGCAATATATATAAAAACACCCCAATGGCTTGATTTCACTTTAATTTATTAGCAAGTCATAAGTTTAGGATAGTTTAGGTCATAGGTTAAGGATGGGCAGCAGCATCCCCGCCGCGATAGCTGCGCTCCGCGATTGCCAACACGTTTGCCTGGCGCGGCAATTATGAGCCATATTTTCCCTTTTCTTGGGGATGGCTATGTCCACTAGTGGACTTCCAATGGCTGATGTGATGATAATGATGATTATATTTGTAACTCCTCTGTTGCCTGATATCCGTAGCATAAGTACTGCTGCTGCTCATCTCGGAGTCAGTACAACATGAGATGTCGCGAGAATTTATTATGATTATCACTATGTATGCATATGCTGGCTAAGGATCTCTAGCTTAATCACACATCTGGAAGAACGTGTCGGCCAAATGATGGTACATACCTTAACGCGGGAGGTGACGGTCATGAGCGTGAACATGGTCTGCATGTCGATGAGCGCCTGCCGCACCTCGCGGTACACCGAGCCCAGGAACCCCAGCGGGATGGACAGCTGGAACAGCAGCCCGTTCACCATCACCAGGTCGCCCACTGTCATGTTGCCTGGAGACAAACAATGACGGGTTCAATTGAAGATCCCGAAGATGCTAATTAGACCATGCATCGTATTATATTGTAACGATACTAACAGCCCACCCCGGTTTCGCCAAAGAATTTCAACCCCAACACGTACATGCACACTTCTATACTTTTCGTGAATTATTAAAAAATAGTATAGATAGCTTCCGAGCTATCTATAATTCTTATTATTAATTTTTCGTTGTTACTATTTGTATCTTTTGTCTATATTTCTAGCATACTTGTAAGCCCTATTCCAATAAATTATAAAACAGGTATTCAGTTAAATGTTTTTATCAAAATATATCAAAATCGTTGCTAATTGACAGATTTTTTCATACCACTAGCAACCCCATTTCATTCCTTTAGGGTCAACGGTTTTTTTTCACGTTTCTACAATTAGCAGTTACAGACTGTGCGTACGTCTGTATATAAGTGGATACTTCTCTTTCTATATATATATTTATAAAGTATATACTTATATAAAGTATATATATATATATAGATAGACGACGGCAAACTATAACATGTACTTGGACTAACGCAGTGGTTCCCAAACTATTTTCTGTCATAGACCACTTGCAATACTTGGCATGATCTGGTGGACCCCCTGCAACTAAATTCCTATCAATTTTCGTAGTCTCGAAAAAAAATGAAGATTGGATCTATTTACGAATGAAGTTTTTGAAAAAAAATAAAAATAAAGTCGATTATACAAATTTTAATTGATAGTGCTGTGAGTGGAAGTCAAAAAAGTAGAGATTAATCGAAAAAGTGACTTTATCTAACTATACTTTTTTGAAATCTACACTACTAAAGTGACTCTGCACAATTAATACCAATCAATTCTCACAAAATTTTATTAATAAAACGTCAAAACTAAGTGGCATAAAGAAGTAGGTATTTCCTTGTATTGTAAGTATTTATTTAAATATTTATATTATTACACTATTAATTATTATTATAACAGTCGTAAAGTAATTAAAATTACAGACTTATAACGTAATGTAACTTGAACATCGATAGGAGAAGTCAATCCAACATTTTAGTTCTTCACTATCGAAACCAAATTAATTTTTATGAACCCCTCCTTTACAAAGTGTAGACCCCTATTTTTGGTCACGCCCAACGAAGACCCTTGTCGAGTCTCCGGTGGACCCTCAGTGGTCCACCTGGACCACTTTGGGAGTTACTGGACTAACGTATAGACTGCAGCTTTAGAAAAAAAATTCTTAATTTTTCTGACCATTAGGAAGCGCGTATTTTTATCATAGACCCACTGTAAATTTGATTCTACAGAGTAATAATGGTTTCGGGGTAGCGGCAGAGTAGAATAGTACCTCCCCCAGTACCAAATATCGTAGGAAGCGACTAAGGTACCGGCACCGACAGTTGGCGGTATATCCATCCGAAGCAGTGTTGCTCAAATGCAACAGTGCGGGAATCGCGCAGCTAGACTCTGCTCATGCCACCACGCTTGCCCAGCGCGACAATTATGGGCAAATTTTCCCTTTTTAGGGATATCCAGAATTGGACTGCTATGACGATGATGATGAAGTAATAGGAAAACCAGTTCGAATGAGTGACCTTGAGCGATCTCCTTGGCGGCCAGCAGCATGATGAGGCTGAGTCCGCCGCTGAAGATGGCGTGCTGGCCGAAGTTCAGCAGCGCGAGGCTTGACGCGGTCTTCAGCGACGCCAGCTCGTATTTCTGCAGGCTGGAGTCGTATTTCTCCAGCTCGTACTTCTCGTTGCCAAAATACTGCAAGGAGATTTGGGAATAGGTTTTTTTTAGGCCAGGTCGACAAACAAGTTTATAGTCCGCGTGCTAGTAAGCGCCACCGCAACCTATAGACGCTAGTAATATCACAAGGATATCACTACCGCGTTGCCAACCTTGTGACTTGAAGATATTATGTCACATTATCCAGTAATTTCAATGCCTATCTAACCCATCTAATGGGAACAGCAATGCGAACACTATTATTTTGCGGTAGAAATAGGTTAGAGTGAGGAACCAATGCCGCTTGCATTCTCACTCTTACCTATTTCTAACTGCAACCTTCATATGATGTCAACCCATTTGTAAAGGTTTCTGTTTCCTATAACGGTATTTCACTAGTAAACAAGTCGCTTAAAGCACTTGTGTAATAGACCGGTGTCCATGACCAAAAAGGTACTCTTGGAGCTGCCGTAATATTATATTTCATGAAAAATATCATTTATTTGAATATGTCACTTTGGGGACGTCAAGGTTTCTAATTATTAAATCTATAAAAATCTTTATATAAATAATTATATTGTACGTATGTTTGTCATGGATCTCCTTCTAGGCTGAGCCGATTTAAAATTTTTTTCTTCTCATATGTACCATTTTTTTAATGTTTTCCATTTTATTGCATTGAATATATTTAGAAAATCTTCTTGATATCGCCACACAAGAAAATATTTTGCTAAATTACAAAATAGGTTGACTGAACTTAACGTGATAAATTATTTGCTTGAGAGCTGTCCAGTGACTCCTCCCCCCCCCCCCCCCCCCTCTACAGTCTACAGATGGTTTTAACTCTACAATATTTAGACTTCCTCACGCACAAATATTAAGCAAAAAGATACAAAAACCGGGCGTTATCGCCTCGCCTACAATCTTGGCGACTTGCGAGCATCAATTGAGTTGACCTTTAATTTTAATATTATACATTATTGCAAGACGAAAGATTTGGACATCTAAATAACACAAATAAATTTCAATAATATTTATAAAAAAAAACAGCTTTAACATAATTAAAAACTGCACATTGTTTTTCACGACAGTTGAATTTAAGACCATCGACATGTTATGAGCAAGAATAAAATTTTAATTCGTGTACATCAGAACATAATTTATATAATATAATAATAGTGTGTAATTTAAAAATTATTATTCTTAATAGAACCATTAATTTTGTTAATAATGTTCACTTCACTTGAACAAAACAACAATGTTTTCATCTTTTTTCATCTAACAAGTGACGTGAATTGTCAGTCAGTCTAAACAGAACAAATCGAAACTCGCACAATAGGAATAACCAGGATAATTTTAATATAGCCATAATCATACATATTTGTATTCGGGTTACCGTAGCAAATTTAAGATTAAAAAGGTTACATAGTAAACTAGAAGATTTATTAACCAAGGATTTTTTTTACAACTAAGTTGAATCCAACTAGGTTGAAAAAAATCCTTGGTTAATAAAAGCAAATACATAAACTAGTTTAAGATACAAAAATAGTATTTAATACAATAAAAAAGGAAAAAAATAAAAATCAAAAAATATATATGATTCCGGCCAGGATCGAACTGGCGGCCTTCTGCGTGTAAAGCAGATGTGATAACCACTACACCACGGAACCGATGAAGAGACACGCGAAAATAACCGACAATATCTGTATACACTACCTTTACTCCGAATAATATGGTAATTACATACCAGCTACGCTCGGACGTGGTTGCCACTGGCGATTACTATCTTTATAAATGATAGCCTAAATAGTGTTTGACTTATCGTGTGCATATTTTTTACTCAAATTTATACATAGGTATCTTGATTTGCTCTCTATAAGTGTCGTTTAGCCATCATAGACACGATAACATATAAATAATAAATATTATATAATACAGACGGAATATGAAATATTTTCTAGTTCCTTTCCTTTAAAAAAATTACTAATTTCTATTAATTTATTTAAAAATTTTGAGCTGTTGTTTTTTTAATAATATTTTTGTGCATGCTGTGTGCATGTAAATTGAATTGTGCAGTTTGTAAGCTAAATTTTTACATAGCATAAGACATAGTTGCTTACAGCTGTCTGTGGGATCTGTGGGATGTATGCTTATATCTTTAAAATTACACAACAGATTTTGTAACGGTCTTTTAACAATGTCGATAATACAATAAAGTAATATAATACATGCATAATGTAGTAGAAAATCACTTCACTAATAATACAAAACAAAGTCTCTTTCTCGTAGTAGTTTCTCGTAGTTTGCTCCAACTTGAGAGATAGGATAGTTTATATCTCAATATATAGTCGCAATTTTGTTTAATTGCAAGTTAACTCCAAAAGATTCTAACAGATGTCGGCACTTTTCGACTGGATTGGTTAGTACTAGAATTAGTCAAGAGATGGCACTGCTATGGTGAACGAAAAACGTATCATATATGAGCTACAAAAAGATTCTAACAGATGTCGACACTTTTTGACTGGATTGAGTTAGTACTAGAATTAGCCACTATATTTTTTTACAAATACCATCTATGTAAAAAGCATGGTGGTCCCCGTGACTGATATTCTCCTACCGTTCCTCTTAAATTGTATACTTCAATGTAAATGTGGCCGGGTCTCCTAGTATATATATATATATATATACTACTATAACTACTATAACTACGGAACGGATTTTGATGCGGTGTTTTTGAGATACAGGGATTTGAGAGGAAGGTTTATATGTATAATACATACTTTATAAATAGCCCGCGGAAAAAGTGTCACAATGCAGTTTCTAATGTGAAATCTTAAATGAACATTTTTTTGCGATAACATTGCAAACGCTGGCCCTGACGAGAAAGATCAAAAAAGTATACTACAGTATGGTACACCTTAAAAAGGTCTACAAAAAAAGTCCGCAATGAAATATGCCTATTTCTTAGGGATAACCCACACTTAGGCATTTCCCAAAAGTGGAAATTGTTACAATTGATAAAATTGAATTATAATTTGTAATCAATTATTTAGTCTAAAACGTTCAAGGGCCAAAATACTTTGAAATGCCTTAAAACTAGTCCCTTGAAATGAAAATTAAATTTTATGGGAAATCAGGAAAAACTTGTGAATATGGTATACTAAATACAAAATATAACATTATTGCCTAATACAAGAAATAAGATTGGAACATAAAAAGTATGTTATCAATTTGAAAATTACAGTAACACTGTTGACATTCTTAGTAACGCAGTAGTTCTTCGTACTAAATACCGTTGTCCTCAAGCACGTGTCTGAAGTATACTGAACAATTTCTCATAATCTTTCCTAGATGGCGTTTAATCTTAAATACAATCATAAAAATGTAAACTTTGGACCTTATTACAATGCTAATAGATTATTTTTACCTTAAACATTAATGAAGTAAATAATAATTTGATCTGTGTTCCCAACAAAGAATAAAATCGTAACTACCTTGCGTTGTTGTATGAAAATAAACCTTAAAGTCAATGTTTTATGTTTTCTTGCATTTCAATTGGTTCGATTTGTTGTAACTCGTTTAACAAATGCCGGCGATTAAGCGGGGGGATTAGGTTAGCCGGAGAAGCTGCGTCGCAGTCGTTGAGGCAGGTGCGTGTATTTATTGTGTTGAGTTACGGCTGTTGTGTCAAAAGGTATGTACTGTCGATGTTTATCATTATTACTTTTATACGCAGTTAGTTATGTAATGGATCAGTTAATGTTGAAATGTCTGCATTTTGTTATTTTATTTTGTGATAATCTACAATATAGTCGAATATATATAATATAGATAGTCGAATATTTACAACTCCGTAACCGGTACACTGCGTTACTGAAAAAAGTAACGCAGTGGTTGCATCCGTAACGTAGTAGTTTTTAACGTTATCAATACATTATTAAAACTGAAAAACCCATACATTGTATCTTCTTTTTCTCAGAAAGAAGCTTCTATGCTAAATGGCGTTGACGAACGCAACAAAACAACGTCGCTGCAGTTTAAAATTTAAACAAGACCCTGTAAAAAATGCTGTACCCAAAAAAAAAAACATATTGAAAGGTATCACGCAAATAAAAAACTTGTGAAAGACATGACAGAGCGTGAACATAGAAATGCAAAGCGTAAATGGAAGAATGCGAACAAGAAACGACGAGAGCGTCAAAAGACTGCTCAACAAATTATAGATATTACATCGCCGTCCAGTCCACGGCCGATGGTAAATTCATTTTGTACTATTTCGGCAAATAATTCTCATAATCCTGCCTCTATTTGGACACACCTACATCCCATAATTACCGACATGTATCATAACAATCTTCTCATAACTACAATTATTTTTTTCTCCGAAGGACCAGCTACTCGGTACCGACAGAAACAATATTTTTATTTCATAAGCCACCGAATATTCAGCGAATATAACATTATTTCGAAACGTTTTTGAAAAGTAAGATTAAATCGAAAGTAATTGGTTCCTCACAAATATTGACGTGGGTAAACGATATGTTATAATATATTGAATTAGCTAAGCTTTTTTGATGTTATTTGAGATACTTTATTTTGTGTCAAGTCATAAAAAGTTAAATTTGTTCTGTTTTCATCATTATACTAAAATCTCTATAGTCAGTACACAGTATTCTACATAAGAAAATGCCACTGTGTTACTGGCTTACTACAGCGTTATTTTTGTGTCCCTCTGATTATAATTCTATTTCCAATAATACATAAGACACTAATTATTAAAAGTGTCTCAAATTTATACATACTTACATGTTATTAATCAAAAGGAGAAATTCATGTCGTTAATTAGAAATAATTAAAAGTTTTTTCTGTCAGTAATAGCACAGTTTAATTTCTAAATTTTAACATTAGTAACGCAGTAATGTAAATTAATAATTGTATGCTGTGAAACTTATTTTTTTTTTTGTATTATTTCTGTGACTTCACTTTATAGGAGGTTTACACAAGCATTATAGTTTAAAAGAGACTTATTAGTCAATCTTAAAAAAATATAGACTCAATGTTAAAAAAATACAATCTGTAACAAAGTAATACAGTTGTTTAATTCTTCGAAACCTTGTACATAACATATATGCCAAACATACAGTTAAATCTTTAAAACTAACGCTGCAGAGGTATGTATATTTTAAATTGAACTACACCATATCTTTATCTCCATAAAATAATAATAAAAAAATTATTTTAAATTAAAACAAAAAATTAAAATCGTATTCTCGGATTAGGCATTAAAAACTTTTTTGGCCCTCAAACGTAAATTAGAGTAATTACAAAATCGCGTGATTAATATTGTTAAGAAATTTAATCTGGTTAAAATTTGTTTACATTTTGATACGTTTACAGTGAGACCGGTAATTATTTTTGACTAATCTAGTCTGAACTTTCAAAACACTCAAACGTCAGTTCTTCTGAACGTCCGAATGATGAAGGAGTCCCACAAATATCGTGATCCTAGATTATTTATTTTTTTTCACCCATAAAATCTCATTACATTGATCTGATTCCGTGATAAGTAGCTTAAGCACTTGTGTTACGGACAGAACGAACAGAGGAATTGCAATTAGACTACTTAAATACATATTTAACACCCAGACACAGAACAAACAAATATCGTACTAAGTATTTGTCCTGGGTGGGGATCGAACCCACGACCGTTGGCGCACAAGATATAATCACTACCATCTGCGCCACCAAGTCCGTCAAATCATAATTTGTTTTCAATATATTTTACTTTACAGAGGTGAAACCTATCTCATCAACCTAAAATTTATACAAAATATCATTCAAATAATTTGAAAGCACGTTGGTTTGTCATTGTCATTCTATTTAAGATATACTTAAAGGACTATAGGGTTAGCAACCATCACCTTTTTTCAGGCCTGATCATCCGGGTCCCCTAGCAGGAACTACCTACGGTACGCAGGTACGGTACGCAGTTACAGTACGCAGTTACGGTACGCAGTCACGGTACGCAGTCACTGTACGCAGTCACGGTACGCAGTCACGGTACGCAGTCACGGTACGCAG